>MNPL01012778.1:5544-38120 GCA_002081605.1 Tropilaelaps mercedesae
TCGGCTCTCGGCGTCTCAACTGACTGACCAGGATAAAGTAGCATTCTGCGAGTCATTTCAAGGTCATCATCGCCCAAGAGCATCGTCGAAGTACACAATTCTCGGTCAGTTAGTTGGAGAAATCATCTGCATCTTGGCATGAGGAAGGTTGAGTTCGTTGTTTCTTCTCGCTTCGTCTGAATTGTTCGACGCTAAGAGAATTGCCAGTGTCGTCAATGTAATATGGCTACCGTCGCGAACGGCGTAAAGCGGCGAGCTGATTCAGACTTTCGCTGCGAATTTCAGCGGGGTCATTGCGGCCAAGGACAGGGACGAGAGTGACTTTGTGAGGTCCGGAGTAATTTTTGTAAAACCCTCAGAAAAAATGCCCGTCTGAGACACAAAAAAAATTGTCTGGTCCAGCGGAGTCCAACAGAGTTATATCCCATTGAACCGATTAGGAAAAGAGGAACTCATTTGGTCAGGTGACATGGCGGAGAAGAATCGAGAGAGAGATCAAAATGAGAGAAAAAGCCCTCGTGGCTTTGTTGGCGAAGCGTCCTCGGTTCCTCGTGTCTGTAAATGCCTATTTTCGAAGGTGTGTGTGCAGGCAACGAACTCAACGGGCCTTGAGCCCCTCTGACAACGGAAAATCTTCTCTGACTCCTCCCCCCTCCTCGGGATATCTGTCCCGTCCAACTCACGCATTCGCTACGAGAAGCTACGCTACGACTTGTGCTAACGGAAAAGTCGGAGTTGAGTCCAGTAGAATAAACCGGCGACTGGCGCCTAAACGTCAGTGCCCACGCCGCGCCGTTCGAGCGGACGTCGGTAGCCGCCGATAGACGGACGACCATAAGCGAAGCTATGAAACGTTCAAGAACGCCGAATCAGCAAATCCTGCTTTTCGTCTTCTTCCTTCCGTTCGTTCTCCCTTTCAAGGCTTCGCTCTCAATCCAGCTCTAGTGGCCGCCCATCGATCCGGACCGAACAATTCTCTGACAACAAAGCACTGCAAGCGATCTCTAGCCTCTCCCTGACCTACTCTCGAAAAGGGGCCTCGAGCCAGCTTTGCTTTCCAACATAATCGAGATTATCGCAATCAGTCGTTGCTCTCCGTGTGGCTTCGTTCGATCTGAGGAGCAGAACCTCAGCTTCAGACGAGCGTCGTAGCTCTCGGGGTGGAGTAAGCGGCGTAAAAGTGACCTATGCATATCACGAGCCAGATCGAACGGCTTCAGTACAAACACCTCCCAAGATCCCTGGTCCCTAAATAAGCGAATAAATTGAGTGAACGAACTGATAGCCTCGACGGGGGACGAAGCAGTCGAAGAGAGGAACGAGACCCCTCGAGTAGAGAGGGAAGAACACCTAAAGATGGCGCCGCCGCCGCCGCCGCCGCCAGAGCCAACAACGTGATAAGGTTATCATCATCGGCTCGGACATACCACGACCGCTTGTCCGGCAAACGCTCCAGGACGCGCGCATGTGGCTCGCGTGCGCCATCGTTAATAATTCGAACGAACGCCGCCGCCGCCGCCGCCGCCGCCGCCGCCGCAGTGTCGCTTCTCTGGCCTGTCATACGCTGGATAATGGCGGACGATTCATGGGGACTTTTTCGTAGGACGTGTGGCGTAATTCGCTGAAAACGTAGCGAGCTCAGATAGTGACAATAGCCACGAGCTGACTCTAGTCGACTACACGAGAACTGACAGTTTCGTCGGTGTGCGTCTTTCGTCGGTGTGTGAATTTCGCCCAGCAGAAACAACTAAAAGCTCGATCACGCTCGCGTCTGGATTAACGTGTACACGATGACAAGTCAATAATGGACACCGTCCCATCGCCGTTCGCTTGAACGCTGCTGCAATCGCCTTGAATAGTTTCGCTGTTATGAGCAACCGACGCTGGGGCCCTCCGGACGAATATGAAATTCCGAGGATGGCTATTGTTTTCGCAGTGCTGTGGCTGACATGGCGGCACCCTTCTATCCGCTGCGATTCCGTCGGACTGTCCAATTACCGGTACATGTCCCGTTTTCGTTATACCGCCTGTGGGAGCGTGCGCGTTTGGGATCGCCTTCTCGCTGACTTTCGACGGTTTGTGGTTTGCTATGGAGTTTTTATCAGACGGGGCCAAACACCACAAATGGCCCGGCTCAGTGTGGCCAACTTCTTGATCGTCTGGCTCTATCGAGTTCTACCGGGTGCTGCGACGGTCACTCGTGCACTGCATGACGCGAAGCAGGGACAGTGTAGTTAGTGTAGGCTCCTCATGAAGTGGCGCTTGCCTTCGGCCTTTTTCGTCGAATACAAAACAAAAAAATATGATGGCTGCCAGCAAAGCGTTCCAATTTTTTTTTTTTCTTCTAGTTCGGCGTCCTCTGCTTCGTCGGCAGGCTGGCGGTCTAGCGACAAGCCATGGCCTGCTGCCGAATGAATCTGATATTCGCCACATAGAGTGTGGCTTTACCGTTGTTCAGGCTTCGCCGCGCCGACCAACAAACAGGCACACACACACACACACACACACACACACCCATAGGCGCAAACACACACACACACCAGCAGCATCACTACCGGAATCAGCAGAATAGAGCACGCACAAGCGGCGGCAGTGCCAGTCCAGACAAGTCTAAGGCGGACGTCGACGATGCGCTCACTTGTTTACTTGATGGAGATTTTTCTCTGGTGCAAAAACGTCCTTAGGCTACCCGGGCTGGCGTTCGTTGGGCAGTTCTACGAGAGCGACAGACGTTGTTGCGACTGTGATTCCCATTGGCGTCGTAGGCCCTGTAACTCAGATCCACACTGCGGACTCTCAACCCTCCGCTAGAAGATGTCTACCCACGATCAGGACAAGTCACAGAGGCACTTGCTGTAAAAACCACAGCAAAAGAGGCAGAATCATGACTCTACATTATTCATTCATGCAGCAGCAGCGTCGTCCTGCTGCATCCTCTTCCCACTTCTGATCGTACCGTCGTCGAAAGTGCGCGAAAGCCGTCAACGGACGCACTATGAACCGATAGTAACGTTTAGGACGGTAGTACAACAACAGCATCAACATTCTTTTGTTGGCTATTCGGGGTGTTGGCCGTCGTTCTTCATGGCGCTCTGCTAAGTCTCAGATTCGAAGGCTTCGTCAAGGCCGCACCTTACCCGTTTGCCTGTTAAGGTCGTCCATGGCTCATGTGTCAAGACTCGTAATCCGAAAGTCCGATGGCAGTTTTCCAAACAGGCAGCTTTTCCTCCGTAGAGTTTTTATTTCTAATTCCTCTCTCAGTGACTTCGTAGGCAAAACCATGGGGGGTATCTGGCCCGCACTTCGCAAGGCGATTTGTTCACCTGACAATTTTCCAGTATGACTAATAACCATCCGAGTCATGCCGGAGTACGTGTCCGCGAAAAAGATTGACGCAATGCTCTAATATAAAAGGCAGATGGACGAAACGTGTTACGCCAGAAATCACGTTTACCATCCGTCAATCCATTCATTAGACGCTCCCGTAAGCACTTCATCACCCTCGTTTCGGTGTGGAAATATTAGACTACTAACACTGTATTAGTGCTGAATGCCATTCCTATTCGGAGCACGCAAGATCCGAGAGAGGAAGGCCGATTGGTCGGACAGTCAACTAACAATGAGATTACAAATCAAGGCTATCCGGATTCACGGGAACCACAGCAGCAGCAGCAGCAGCAGCCGCAGCAGCCGCAGCAGCAGCAGCAGCAGCAGCAGTCGCAGCAGCAGCAGCAGTCGCAGCAGCAGCCGCAGCCGCAGCCGCAGTCGCAGCAGCAGTCGCAGCAGCAGCAGCAGCAGCAGCCGCAGCGGTGATGAGCCAAGAAAGAGGGAAACGCATCAGTAAATGATGAACATGATTGACTGGCGACGCCCTGCGTCGCTAGTTAGTGTCCTGAACGTGCAGCAGACGGTAGCAGTTACCCGACGACAGCGATTCTGTCGGCGGTCAGATGAGACTGAATAGGTGGACATGCGCCATCGAATGAGTGAGTGTCCGAATGTCATCTGCAGTAGCCTTGACGGTGACGCTAACGGAGCAACGATGGACTGACTCTTTCGTCGTAAACTACGCTTAGACATGTACGCGAGTCAATTACACATTCAGTTTGCCGCATTTCTTAGATGGAAACAGGAGTATCGTGATTGGCACCGACCGCCACTTGCCCTGCCTACCCTGCTTGAGCGAATGTGTGACAAAATCAATCAATAGAATATTTCTTCGTTTGCCATCAATTTTCAACTTGTTCAGAGCTCGGCATTATCGTCCTAGCAGTTGAGTGCGGGGCCTGTTGATTGTCGTATGAGAAAAATGCCTTCAATTAGCGTTGGCAGTCTCGATCTACTCACGCTCATCATCATCATCATCACAATGGTTTGCTCTTTGAATAACTATTTACACATTCATTCTCTCATTGAAGTTTATGTTTGCTCTAGAATGAGACTCTGGAATATGAGACCCTCGACGTCGCCACAGATGCTTGCGGTGGTGACGCATTGACTGGCCGCACTTTACTACTCCGTCGATCAGTATCGATCGTCTTTCTAACCTTTGCACGACATGAACATGTCGTATATACGCAACGATTGCATAATCACTTGATATGATCTTCATTAGACGTCCTTCTAGTCGGTTCATCATCGCCGTGACATGGTAAAAAAAAAAAGAAAGGACAACATCGTCCGTCTTAGAGCGAACCACAGGCGGACGCGGACAATGGCGAACAGAATACAATGGAAGCAGATAGGATTCAATTGAATCGCGACAGAGGTGCAAACGCTTCGATCATCGAACGGATTTACTGCAACGTCTGTCGAGAGACTGTCACGTCAGTCGGTCATTGAAAACGGAACTATTGCGATAGTTCGATCAGACGCGAATGTCGTTTAGTCGTGAATTTGCTTGACGCTCTGGTCAATATTTAGCATCATCCATCGTACATCGACTCGTACAGAACGAAGCAGACGTTACAATGAATGTTCGCCATTATTTCATGCAATTATAGTAAATCTAGACGCTTTTTACAACGCCACGACGCTGATCTCATGGCGACTCCCGAGTCGGGACCAGAGGCGACTCGTGGGACTTTTGTGAAAGTCGTGCACATTCTGCTGTTCGCATGTCATCTACTCACCACACTCTACTGGAAGTTCAAGTTCGAAGCTTGAAGAGATCCTCGACGACGACGACGACGGCGAAACTACCTCGATGATTACCGATGATTAATGGACATTGGAGCTGGCTGGCGGCGGCGATGAATTTTGGTGGCGGAGCTGGGCCTGCCCGCCGGTCAGGAACAGACCCGATGGATGTGTGGCTTCACAGGCTTCGCATACTGACAGTTCGCGCCACTCTGTAGGATCGTCACGGCAGATGATAGTAATCGATGTCACGCCATCGAGAATACACACAAAAGAAGACCACTTAGAGGTTAGATTTGCTAACATTCAGTTACATACGTCGATATTTGTCACCGGCTCTCTAACGCCTATTCCCCCCTCTCGGGTCTCTCTATTCGGACATCTATTCGCTAGTTTCTGAAATTACCTGATAATTGCCATCGGACTCGACGAATTTGCACGTTCGACGTGCGATACAGACGGTTGGTTCGCAATTATGAGATGCCCGTACACGGACACGAGTAGTTCTACGACACACGAACTCATGTTCACTTGATTCCTTTACAACGTTTTTTTTTTTTTAGATGACAGACCGTCAGGTCAGCTTTGTTGAGTCGCTCTCAACACTCATTTACGGATCCTATCCATCTACCGCTGCTGTATGAGGCGCGATTGTAGTTATCCATCTACTTTATTGTCCAGCTTTTTGTTTCGATCAAGTACGCCAACGTGTGGCGTGTG
This sequence comes from Tropilaelaps mercedesae, assembly GCA_002081605.1. NCBI lineage: Eukaryota > Metazoa > Arthropoda > Arachnida > Mesostigmata > Laelapidae > Tropilaelaps > Tropilaelaps mercedesae. The sequence continues at coordinate 11,404 of MNPL01012778.1, forward strand.
TGTTCTTCATCTGTGCCACGAGAACGTTGTCTAGCAACGACAAAACTAGCACCGTTCCTTGGACCCTTGGAGGATATTTGTCGCGCAAGCTCGCTCCGACGGAGTACGACGACGGAGCGTTTCTCGTTCTGGTGCAGTGCGATTCATTACGATCATTACGAAACCAAATATGAAACCCTCATGACACGTCCATGAGAACCGAGAGACAAACAAACAAACAAACAGTCTAGCTAGCGAACAGGGAGGGTGTATGGGGCAACGCATTTGATCAATCGACGTTACAATGCACGAACTAGACTACAAAGCAGTGACTATGTCAGCCTATGCGCCAAACTAGTCCACTTGCCGCTCGTTCGAGAACAATTGGCCACGGCGAGAACAATTGGCCTGTGTGTCTGTTTGTCTGTCTTTGACGATTTCACGTTATCCCGTCAATCTAGCGTCACGGCTGAGTGAGCGCCGTAGCGAAATCATCGTCACGCGTAGAACTTTGCCAACATTTCCTTCGGGGCAATTTTGTTCGTAACACGCTTGGACGCTCAAACAGCCATAGACAAAAACGATAAAGTCTTCTAATTAACAGCAAAGTGGAGAAGTGCCGCAGAGGCGTGTAAAGACCCCCCCCTCCCCGTGAAAATTGCGACGCCGTGAACGTTTTAGGAAGTAAAAATTTCCAAACACGATAGCACTAGACAGTCGAGGCTGCTGCTGCTGCTGCTGCTGGTGCTGTTGCTGGTGCTGCTGCTGCTGCTGCTGGCCCTTTAACTGCAGCTGGACAATGCTGTCTTCAGCAAAGCCAACAGTTAGTGCAGCCTTGATTTGATAGCCATTACTGCTTTGCTTGGTATTACCATAATGTGGTGTATTGATGGCGTGGTCCTGGCGAGGGGGCCAGTCCATGATTGAGTACCTCCTGTACGTGCACTTGTAAAAGCCCTATCAGAAACACCAACCAACCACCGACAATCCACCAACGATTCATACGTTCGTCATACGCGTCCCCCAGACTAGTAGTAGTGTAAACCCATAGCGGCAGTAGCGGCAAGTTCGTCGTCGTCTGCTTGGAACGTCGGCTCTTTACATGCGCGCACACAGGAGATCTTGGCGTATCGAACACATAAACATGAATGTACAGATATGTAGCTGGTAGAGTATTTAGCGTATGAGCATACACCCATCGACGCGGGCATTTTCATGCATTTAGGGCTAAACTAACACGCTAAATAGCTAAATAGTGCGTTCGAGAAGTTAGAAAGTGCTTTGTTCTTCGGAACACATTGATGGAGGTATGAAGAGACCTGGATCAAGTAATCGAAAACAAAAAAAATATGCGTCTGATCATGATTGTTAATTAATCGTTTAAGCCCTTGTAGTAATCGAATTCTATGAAGGATATTGAAGGTTGCTTGGCACGAGAGCCTGTGGACGCATTCACTGCCCAGGAAACGGGGTCCATGCCGGGGGTTCGCTCAAGAAAAACACGCTTGTCGAGTGCCTCCATGGACAAATACAAAATATTCGTCTATGTGTGCGTACAACAACAACGACGACGACGACGACGAGTGTTTTTGTTATAGGATAAAAAGCGATAATGGATGGACGACTTGAGTTAAACGCTGAAACGCTGCACTTCGTATAAACAATTATCTATTTTAGGACATTGCGATGTCCAGTGTGACTTGAACTCAGCAGAACAGCGAATCGCTTTGTCCAGGAGGCTGCATCGCTTAACGTACCCCCAACGACAATTACTACGAGCACTTCGTCGACATTTATTTGCGCATCATCCTGTCATCGGAGGCCGCCAAACTGAGGAGGTCCATGTCAACTGCGCTGGCCATCGACGACAGTTCTTGATTCGATTCGTTGTTCCGTCCATTGTAACCGCCTCGGCTGTCACAGCTTCTCTTCTTGTTTGACGGCCTCCTCATGTTCGTTAAATCATTTAACACAAAAGCCGACACACACACACACACACATAGACCGCATACAATTCGTTGGTGAAGGCAATCGCGAGCCGTCGTACGTCGTCCATGATAACGACATACGAATGCATAGGATGAATGCCATGATACCCCTTCATGCGGACGCACAGCCAAGTTCTAAATCATGTCACTCATTCCTGTCTGGTAGATGTTGTAATGATGTTGTTCGGGTGGTCTGAATAAAAATCGTCGAGGAGGTTAAGAGGTCGCTATGAGGAGAATTCCCCTCCCTTCCGTCTCCAACGCCGGTATTGACAAGAGCAACAACGACGTAGCTGGAGCGAGAACAATTAACGAACAAATACTAAGAAGCGATGCCGGTTTAGGAAAAAAAAGCCCCATGTTGTCGTTTACAAGCTTCGATAGCCAATTAGAGTTCGGATACACATCGACGAGCATTAAGGCTCAGAACAGAGCCCGACGTGTGTCGACAAGCTCGTCCTAGTTACACGTCTGTGTCCTTAACACATGATGGCCTGCCGTTGAGAGACATGAAAGCGAATGCATTGCAATAAAGCTGATCCTTCCTCCTGGGTGGACACAGCCATGTCTAAGTAAACGTCGTGATTGCCACGACTGCAACTTCTCTTGGCCAAGAGCCTTGGCTTCGACCGCTAAGGTTGAAGGACGGCCTTTTTTAGTGTTCTACCGTCTCGGGGAACACATCTACGTGCGTCGATACGAGTTCGTGCACGCGTGCGTTACGTGGAACACCTGCTTAAAGCCTGCTTGTCGGCAAGTATGCGTAAATCATTCTGATTTCAAAAGCTGCCTTGTGGCTAGGATCCAGGAAATCCGTTATCCGTTTAATGGCCGTCGTAAAGGCTCATTGAGACAATCGACATTGGACTAGAAAAGCCGGGGGACATTTGCTCGACGCGTATATCAGGAGGAGAAATATAACGGATGAGGATGAGTGAGGAGGCTAGAGAGGATGATAGCAAAAGTCTAAGCAACAACAACAACATTTTCGGTGCCGCTCTCCTGTGCAACAAGTCCCTTTGTCAGTGCTTTTGTTGGCAATCATGTTGTACCTATCAGCGCAAGTAAGCAAACAACAATGGGATGATTCTTCGTGGCGGTGACAAATTTACCATTCGTACAGATGTTGTTCTTGTTGTTATTCAGACGCCATCGCTCTGCACAATGACGCGTTGAATGTGTGCCATGATTCAGGCATATTTATCTTACACATTCGCTCACTCGCAGTGAAGCAGCATAATTATCGCTCGGAAATACTGAGCCTCGCTCTGTCTCGCTGCCGCAAGCGCTCTGTAGTTTTTAGGAGAGGAACAACGTACGCACACATTTAGGCGTGATTAATGCCCTTTAGGATGTTCGTTGAGCGAGAAGCCATAAAGGCCCGGAGTAGCCACTCAAATAGAAGCACTCGGGAGTATTGATTGATGATTGATTGATGACAATTGCCTGATGAAGCTCTTCAGAAAGCCGATTGAGCGGTTTACGGACGCGCTACATTAAATACTTCGTTAGCTCCTGTGTCAGTCTGCTCGAGGCGTGTTCTACCTGTGAATGAAACTAGAAACTGCACCATCGGGAGCTATTCAGCTGACGATTTTTACGTGGCATCCTTTCACACACACACACACACAACAAATATCGCACGCACAACACAGATTTCTATATCATCACAGCGCTGACCGAATCAGGTGTTAACGTTCATTCACAGTGATCGCTTTAGGGTTACGCGAACATTTCGCAGGCGTACTCAATCCCTGTAAACAGTTGCTAGGACAAAGAAGAAAGGAGCGAAAAAATAACGACCGTTCGTCATGTACCGTTGCTGTGGCACATGACGAAGGCTAAGCGGGACGAGCTACAAAACCACACAAAACGGCGAGGACAGAGGGTCCTCGTAACGAAAGCTCACGAGAATCTCACGAGAGGGGAAAAACGAAAATAGGCTAGAAGACTGACGGTGTTGTTAATGAGGCTCAACCAGACCCCCGAGCAAATCTGGCGCGGGACTCAAGCAGATTTCGCAACGTAGATTTCCATGAACTCGAGCGCCTCCGTCCACTAACGGGCCAACTCGACCTGTGCCACCGATATATGATTAACACCGCCCACCCACTATGACGGATAGGTCAGTTCGGCTGTATTTGCCTGATTGTGAGCTTAGCCGCAATGTGGCGATTTGTGGAAGCAAGAAAATCTATCGCTCGTTAGGCCGCCTTCCTAACCGCCGCCACTTGAGCGGATTATTATTTACTGATATCATCATATTACCATATCATCAATCATCATCATCGTGACCCTGAAAACGGTCAGATAGGAGAAGTGACGAGAAATCATAGAAACCGGTTGTGAAGTTGAATGAGCATGATATAACAGGACAAGTCTGTAGTACGAGGTAGCAGAACGAACATCTACCTCCTCGTCAACAGTCTCCTTGAAATGCTACACCGATATTCTGGCCAGTCGGTAAAGCTGCACCTGCAATGTTGTTGTTGGTGGTGTTGTCTTCTAAGGCGATGTTTCAGTTAATACGGCTCTTCTGGCGCTTTATAACTGACGAGGCCCTGGCCGCTTCCGCTGGTTAGAGGAGGGGGCGCAGCCTCAAGAAGAAACGACGACCGCGCGGAGACGTAAACAGGCAAACGTGACCGTCGAAGGCCACTGTCAACCCCACGAAAGAACGGTCCTCGTTGCTCCTTTGTTGCTGTTCTCTCGTCCTTTTCCTCTCTTTCTAATGCGTACACACGCTCTGCTAAGCATTGCTTGCGTAGTTGCTGTAACTATTCGGCACCTTGGCACTAGGTGCTTGGTACCTTCTGTTTGCGGTGCAGCATCGTATTCGCTGCCTCGTACTCCGCTCGCCTTAGGAACAGAGATGCCTATCGCCGTTATATTTATAAGTTGCTACGTTTCGTTGCCGTCGGACGATCAGTCGGCCAATCGGTCGGCCAATCGGTCGGTCGGTCGGTCGTGACTCCGACGCTTCGCCCGGCCGGATCTGCACGACCTTCGGAAAGCGGAATGTTGCCATCGCCGACAACCGATATTCATATCGATGGAGGAGCATCCTCCTGCAGGACGTCAGGGCCAACACCGACATCGACCAAGCGACAGCAGGCAAAAGCAGTTCACTCACTCGCGTGGCACGAAAGACCAGTGCGTGAGCCACAGTGGCGATGTTTTTGCTACTCGCGTAGCGCCACTGCTGACGCCGGCAAGATGGAGATGGATCCAGGAGAACCCGACGCCGGCCACGTTTATCAGCGAACATTGGCACGCCAGCGGCGAGGAAATGTTATATTAATTCCTTGGCCTCTGGTTGTGGTTGAAGGTGAAATCGGCCGAGGTCCCCTTCTCGGACGACAAACGTGTTTTCTCCCGATACTCCGATGTTCATAAATACCGCCTGCAGGTGGTGTACGGGAGTCCGAATTCGCTCGACTACACGCGATCCAGAGGCGAATCTGTCGTCACGAAACAAAGTACGCAGCACACGCGCACACGCACACACTCAGGAACACACGGGGACGGGTATGGCGGACCGTGTATAGATAGATATGTACCGAAACAGGTCGGCGTGACTTCTTTCCCTAATGCACGGAACGGAAATGAAAAGGGAACGCGCGCTCGACGGGGAGAAAAGCGAGAGAAACTATCTGCACTTCGATGAACTACATAATCATAAAAATGATCTTCGCCGTTACACAAATATCGTTTACCGACTAATTATTACCAATTATATGAAATATTGACGACGCCTAATCGTCTTTGTGCGTCGTCGCCGTCGTCCGTGGTGACAATTTGTTTAACAAGGACGCCCTCTGACCGCAATGACCTTCCGCAGGGAACATCACTCTCACATTTCAGTTGGCGTCCGACCAATGGTGCAAATCGCGCGAGGAAACATCTCAACAAGAACTGTTGACAACAGAGCGACACCAAAGTGTAGACGTGTCTTGGACAGGCCTTGCGCTGACAGTTCACGCAAAAACGGTCTGCGAATCGGGGCAGATTGTGATCGTCTTGAACTAGACGTCACACAGCAGACCAGAGTCCGGAATTGGCAAGATTCTTAGGAACGCCTGCAAAACGCCGACCACCTAAACAATGGAACAGAGCGAGTGTGCCATAGACGGTCGGCGTCGTGACTCGTAAAACGAAACCTAGTACCGCCGCCGCCGCCGCCGCCGCCTCGTGTGGTGTCGCTGATGATGACGAGAGCTGAGCGAGCGCGTTATCGAACGATTCAGCCGCAACTCTCACACATGACGAGACGTAGACACGAAAGCGCCGCCTACTTGTGCTCTGTAGTCGCTTGATGCAGTCCCTTCCTACACTAAGACGAAGCAAGCAAACACCTACGGACCTGGCCGCTACCAGAACTGCTGCTTTGTACAGCAGCAGCGCAGACGCTCCGATTGCTGCTGCTGCTGCACGGAGTCTTCGTGTCTTCGTGCACTTGTCTTCCCATGCCAGCTTCCCGTCTAAGTACAATGTTTCGTTTCGCTAGCGCGGATAACGCGTCTCTTTGCCCGGTCTCCTGCACCGGTGTCATTAGCTCCGTTGTATTTGTTGCATCTACGCAATGAGTAAGAGGCTATTTGACGCTAATCTGACGATGAGTCGACGCTTCGCTGTTCCACTCGCTGGCTCACTCCGGCATTGAGAGTCTGCTGGCGGCACCGCTCCGGCCGCCGTTACGGTTCAAGCTGGTAAATATTGCTCACATCAGTAGTTCGGCAGTAGCGAAATGCGCTGTTTGCCGCTAGCAAACAAATCGAAACGCCGGACGAAGTCGCTTCGTTTCAGTCGGACCGCCCTTATCGAACGAGGACGAAAAACAGACGCTCGCCTATTTTCTTGGCAGTGCCTGCTCCTACGATCGCTACTAGTATTGCTAGTACTGCTACGACTGCTAGTACTGCTAATAAAATATCATCATCATCATCATCGTCGTCGTCGTCATCGTCATCATCAGCACCGCCGTGCTCGTCATCACCACCATCATCATCATCATCATCATCATCTTCAAAGTGCATTTCAGGCGTTCGTTATGGGAACATCGATCGAACTTTCGACGAGTTCGCTACAGTGTCCTCGAAGGCACGGCTCCAGTGGCGGCCTTTCGTGGCGCTGGCCACGGAGACAGCAGCCGCGACCCGACGACGACCACAGAAAGATTATGACCCTGCGACTAAAAAAAAGCGACCACTGGACCCAGTTGTGGCGTCGTAGACCCACTGCGAAGTGTCTGTCGGTTGTTAGACGAGACGCTCCGACCCTATGTAGCTACATTCTGACGCGCGACACCGAGAAGAACCTTTGTTTTGTGGGCGGCTTTTTATAACTGGCTTGGTGGTCGCTCGATGGTAACTTTTCCCGGCAGAGAGAGAGAAAGAGAGAGATCGAACTTCAGCGCACGTGTCACAAAATCTCGACGTCAGATTAAATATCGTCGAGGCCTTCAAGCAAATGCTCTCGTTGTCTGTGGACGGTTCTCGTTGTTTTCGTTCGGCGATTCGTTAGACGGCTCGTTGGAAACTGCTTAGTGGGAACTCAATATTTTTTTTAAGCTGACCATCAGCCAACATTTAACGTCCACAGTAGCGCAGTTTTTGCATTACTTCGGACCACCCCAGATGTAAATGTGCACCGGCGGGGATCGAAACCGAGCACCTCGTGCGTGTCTCCTCCAGTCACAAGGCGCATACGAATGCACCCCACAGCCACCAAGCGCTCGACAGTGGCAACTGCACAACAACACTTCACCGGATGCTGTGACGAAACTTACGAAGAACTTCGTTTAGTCACAACAACTAAAATATAGCTACATGTGTCCTCTCACTCGAGCTGCCACTGCCCCCTCACGTGTGTGCACTTCGAAGATTCGAAAACTCCCTAAAACGAGCGCATCACGAGCCAACGTTGAGCTAAAATGGATTCCTAATAACATTTAGAGGACGTCCAAATGAATTCATCGTCATCTCCTTAGTAGTAGTAGTAGTGGTCCAGGAATAAAATCGTAGCGCGAGCTGGCCGTGGTTACTCACAAACGCTGACGGAAGCGCCACACGGAACAACAGTCTATCACCCTCAGTGAAGAAGCAACCTCAGCTAATGAATGACAGGTGACGACCACCGTGACGACCACCGTGACGACGACCACGACAAGGTCGGGAAAGAAAAAGCGGTGAAGAAGGGGAGTCTTTATCAAACGACGGGTCATGTACGTACGTGCGTGCGTGGGTGCGCGCACGGAGACGGATAATCTCTGGATATTGTTACAAAATAAAAAAGGCATTTATCTTTCTTGTTGTTTCATTGTCGTATTATTTCCTGTGCTTTCGCTCCTGTGCTATTGCACAATTCGCCTCGACTCAGCAGCATCGACTCGGTGCTGTAATTACCGCCGGTAATTAGTTCCCCCTTCCCAGTCTATCTAGCATCGGCGGCGGCAGCTGTGGTTGGACAGTAGCGATGTCGCTAGTGATCCCCCCCATAGGAGGGCATCGGATGTGTTGCCAAGACAAGGTCACAGTGGTCACTCGATTTGACAGTTGATCGTTGTTGGCGTCGATGTTTGTTTGTTGCGGCTGTTAACCGTTAATGCGCGGTTGAACGTGACCGCTGAGTCGTCGTGCAAACCCATCGGATGCTACAGGGACGAGCCCCTGATTCTCATCTAAGAACTGAGGCCAAATTTTTCGGGTTCGTTTCTCGGATCAGCTACTTGACGAATCTAGAAGAGTAGCAGTTTAGCATCGATTAACATAGAGCAGAGTTGACCGTAACCCTTTTCTGGCTGGGTATTGCCTTCTTTTTATTTATTTTTTTGTCGTCACCTAACGTCTACCTAAACGATTTTCCAGCACGATGCGAGGACGTGAACGTGGAATAAGAGGTTTAGCCTTCACCCACAATCAGTATGCCAGATATCTACCTACATCCCTTCCTCTCTGTTTGTTCGCTTTACTTCCTAGTAGAAAACGCGACCTCAAATTAGAACTTATTGAGAGAGTGAAGTAAAGGCGAGTTGAATGTGAAAGGCCCTGAAAATGGGAGCGAACGAGAGCGAGAGAGAAATAAGCTAGAACAACATAGGAAAAAGCTGCTGACAAACGAGAGTCAGTCGACGAATATATCGTCGTTGCATTGATCGTGTCGAGCAAAACTCTTCATATCTGGCTTGAACGGCATTGAATGCACACGAAGGTGCTGTGCCAGTTCGGAGTTGTCGTCATTTGAGCGCGCTTGCGTGGCCATAGCGTCGAAACTTCCGTGGATCGTTCATAGAATCTGTAATGGATTTCATGTAAGCGCGGAACGTCCGCATCTAATGTCGTTAATGTTACAGGCATGAATTTGGACATGAATGCGGCGCGAAACATCTGTTTGGTTTTGAGTAGATGCCATCGGTCCTTGGTCATAGGTAGAATTTTTGAACTCGTGCAGCTGCCGTCAGCGGTCGTCAATTTCCAACGTCTCGGATTCGATTTTCATCGAAACATCGATAATGTTACGAGAAACTGGATTGTCGACACTAATGTGCGACACAGTTCTGCTACGGCTGCCACGCGAAATTGTTGTTATCATCGCGATTTGAAGATTCCTGAAAACATTCACTGTTTGCGTCAAGAGATTCTAGTCCAGCTAAGAAAGAAACTATATATTCGATTGTTGATCTATCTGCGCGTCTCATAGTAGCTCTACGTCTCTAAGGAAATGATATTTCGAAATGCACTCGATATGGATAATGCACATGTAGATCATTAATTAACTGGAACGCGCACGCGTTGCACGCCTATCTAACGAAACGAACTCGGCCATTAGAGAGATCTCTGTTTATGTAGCGCAACGCACAAGTGTTCGGCCGATGCAAGGAGAATGCATTTCGTCTCACTCTTCCGATATTCCATTATCACCGAGCCATTATAAGCGTTCGAAATGCACAAATCCTTGGCGTATAGCGTCATTTGTGCGGCCGGTATACGCCGGTACTATTCGTACGTGAATCAAACGCGCAGTCGTTAGCTTCTAGCGCAACGGCCCTCAGTGTAACTAACGTTGGCGTCGTTGATGTTGTCCTTTTTGACGCCGTCCAAACTCTCCAAATGAAGACGTATCTAGATTTCTCGTTTGCTTTAGTTAGTTCATCGACCCAGACGGTTCACTGGACTGGCCAGTTCGACTCAGCGTCCATCGGACCATAAAGACGTTAATGTCCGCTAAGCATTAACAGGCAAGTGGTGATCATTTCGTGAATTGAATGCTTCCTATTGAATACAGTCACTCCCAGGACGTGGTTGGCGTTCAGCTCGGGGGGGAAGAAGGCGCATATTTACCTCGATGCGGATGTACTGCCACGACCGTATGGCTAAACGTGAACGGGTAGCGTTATGCGTCGCCTTTTTGTAAATCCCTCACAGCACAACAGCGACCCCGATGCACGGTGTTATTCGCACGCGTCGAATTGTACGCAGCGCTGCCGCATTTCGCTGTTGCCGTCGTCGCAAACTGCGTTTGCGTGGAGCGCGACTCAACTGAGAGCCTGTAGGGCGGCTCGTGTGTTCGCTGGCCTGTCCAACCGAAGTGAGCTGAGGAAAATGGCAATTACGAGAAGAGCGTTCCCTTGATAAATCAGACGCGATAGGACACATCATCGTCATTTCAGTCTCCTGAGGCCACAGCGGAATCGGCTTCCGCCCTCACTAGACGACAGCGTTGTCAACCCGAAGAGCAACAGCACGTGTGAAGCCAAACGAACAATTAATTAGGTCGAACAATCCTTCTTTTCCACACCCTAGACCATCGACATATCAGTAGCCCATTCCATCTCAGTGGACCGACACATACGCCTACACATGTATGTGCGCTTGATTAGAACTTAGCAAAACAGCGCTTCACAGCAATCACTCACCAACTTGCTCAGCAACCACTCAATCACTCACTCACTCACACACACACACATCATTTACATTCACTCAACATAAAAGTGCCAGACGAGAGGTACCGGGTAAAGAACTGTAACAGCAATTGATGATGATGGCGATGATGATGGTGATGTAGTTGCCCTATAGTTGCTGCTGTTGTCTTTGCTGTTCACCGATCTGCTGCGCTTACTACAGCTGCTGCTGCTGCTGTTGCTGCTGCTGTTGCTGTTGCTTCTTCGAAGGAAACGTCCAAAGTGGCAAACAGACACCCAGGGACGCCTCATGGTGACGCAGAAATGCAGCTGACAGTCCAGAGAAATTTTAGCGTCGAATGCAGTAACAGGACATATATACAAACGGCAAATACACTAATCATTACAAGGAGAATGGGCTCGCTCAAACACACACGCACAGGGAAATATTACACGGCGAGCTAATCAGAGGTGCTCATGTTCGTTCAGTTGAACGCTTTAGTGCCGCCTCTACTTCCAGAGACAGTCTTAAAAGTGCTTCAAATGCGATCGACTAAAGTTAACTGAGAAGTAGACATCAGGTTTAACATTAATAGCTTTTCTACGCAGGGCGAGAGAGGACCGTGCAGGGGAGTCTTTTACTGTTGGACCGTCCTGTTAGCTCAGGAGGGAGGGAGAAAGGAGTAGCAGAGGAGGCATGCGAGCGTTGTCCGGCAGAGAAGTAAAAACGCGCCACCGAGCAGCGACAGAGGCCGCAATAACGATAATGGCGAAGAAAACTTGAAACGAAAACTGACGACAAAGACACTTTACAGAGGACACTAGCACAGATACCTCATAACTTACTTCTACGTAAAATTACTCTAGACTGCTTAATAGTACTTTCAAACTTGTGGCCATCATTTGAGGGACGCCTAGAAATCCATGTATGGACATTAATCATAGTTTGTAATGATTATATAAACAGCTTTTTTTTTTATGGAAGCCAAATGTGTTCAGATGCGCAGGTTCATTATCGCGTCGTCGAATGCGTTCAAGGAGGATGTTCTTCTTGGACAGAAATGCATCTATCAAACGTATGTGACAAACGTAATAGTGTTTTTTCATATGAGTTTGATTCTTTCGGTATATATCTATTTTATTTTCGTTTCAGCTGTGTAGTCTAGCAGAATAGCGATCCTCGTGCTTGAAGGTCATGAGGTGTCTTGTTCAGAGCATATTAGTAGTATATTGTAACTACAAGGGCGTTTAACATAGCCGGTATACGCTCTACCTGTAGATCTACAATTCAATCTGCTGGAATCGCATGAGGTTAAATTCCGGCATTCGATCGAGACGGAAGTGAACTCTTCTGAGTCGAAAATGAAAATCATTGTTCGTTATTTTCGTTCGTTCACGAGCTGAGTTGTTCACTGTGTTGTCGCTGGTGGCATCAGCGCATTGGCCCGCGCTCCGGACGGTGGCGTCTTCTTGAGACGACTTCTGTCGCCTTGTTTTCAGCAGGCAGAAACAACTAAACCGAGCGGACAGTTTCGTCATTGAGCTGCGAGCTACCCAGGTCCGAACATCAGTTTAAGGGGAGTAATAATTGTTTGGGAGCCATTTCGTTTGTTTCGCTGTTCGTCATAGATCGATGTTTACACAGAGTTCGCATATGACTACAGTTTGATGAGTGCAGCCGTCAGATTGACTCGTGGTACGCGGCAGAAGCCGGGGGCGCGGCCGTCGGTTGGTCTTCCTGTCGTTGCATTCGTCGGGACTTGCTTTATTCGGTGTTGAGTAGCCATAAAATGGTTCTTTCATTACGTCCGACGGTAGCTTCTTGCAATCATCTGCTCCACTTAATGCTTGCAATACTTAAAACCAGAAACGCATCAGAATGAAGTTGTTCTTTATCATATATATATATATATTTGTTTGCTGGCCGTTGGGCTGCTGTATGCAGAAGTCGAATGCAATCTGACTGCGTACTCGTGTGTTTCAAAGTGTCCCTTCTCTTTATAGCTCATTGGTAATCTATTTGGACTTGTTGGACGACCAACAAAACACCCCGTTAGTAGGGAATCGCTACGAACCGACATGCGGCAATTGAACCCGCCATGTTGGTGGCGTTTCGGTCGGAGGTGGTGCATCGAGCAAAATCTGAACATCAATCGTTATTCAAAACAACAGACACCCCATCACCGTCATCATGAGCAGCCTTGATCCGACGGCGGCAGCGATTCGTCTTTCCATGGGATGTCGTGGAACCTCTTCTTCATCCACTATTACAACAATGACTTATTTTTCTTCATCACGAGCTCCATTCTGTTCTTCGTGATGCCCACTTGCACTGGTGGGCAAGTGAACCCCTCGGCTGTATGATGGGCGTCTCGTGGACGATTCGCGGCTGCCGATTCAAGCAACTACACTGGCTAGTCACAGTTGAAACTACCTGATCGTTGAAGCTGCTGATGCTTAAAATCTACCGATAGATCCGTCGAATCTACGCGAATCCAGCACTGTCCCTACGGCAGAGGCAGCAACTCAGATATGGTCAATGGCAGCAGCAACAACAGCAGCAGCAGCAGCAGCAGCAGCAGCAGCAGCAGCAACAACAGCAGCAGCAGCAGACTGATCAAATCCGTGGAGTGGATCAGCGTTGGAGCACACGCGCCAGTGTAGAACGACCCATAATCAGGCGACTCAGAACAAGCGAACAGTATAAAAGCACGACATAAATACTCAATAACACACAATAACAGCTACGGCACACAACGATGGCTACGAAAATGCACGGCGTCAGATGTCACCGAGGTTATACCGGAATTTGAGGTCACATACATAAATTGTTTGTACGTTTAAGCCTTCGTCATTTCGAATGGCTCGACGTATCAGTTGAAGCGGTGGCTAGTTTTCAGCCTACGTACCAAGAAAGTGCTTTCCTTCAGTCGGTTCCTTCGGCTCGGCCGTACGATAGCGAAATGTTCGAACATTTGTATCGAATGTTTGGACGGGATGAAATATTTTCAAAGCAAACCCTGGGCATGGACGTCACTCGTAAAAAAACATACACACCGCAAAAGAGCAAAGGCACACAAATCTGGATGACGGCGTCGATTTATGCGCGCGCGCCTTTTCGAAATGTAATTAATGCGTTCTAACAACGGACGATGATTTCAGGCCGAAAAACGACTAACCTGACCTCGGTTCATGGCTGGCCAACCCTCTCAGGCCAAGTAGTAGTCGGTGACTGCGCATTAGAGCAGCATCAATTCCTCAGATTATTCCGACGCTCTAACCTAGAGGCTTAAGAAAACACACCCTGATCGACGTGTGGTGGTTCTCCTGATTTCCTCCAAGTGGCGTTGGCCGGCCTTCTTTGTAGTAGACATGATGACTCCTCATCGCAGTCAGCCTCCAAACTTGCTGCTAGCGATATGGCCGACCGGCCCGGTGGCCTTTCCGCTAAAATGACATGATAAGAACAAGTCAGACGAGCCGTTAGCAATTGGACAACGAAGGAGAACACGACAGGAGATGAGCGAAGTACCGAGTGGAACGAACGGCCTGTGGATGGATTGAGTTCGTTTCAACGACGCTGTCAGTAGCAGGGACGTTGTGTAGATATCTAAAAAGATAGCGGACACCCAATGGTCCTGAAGCCTAACACAATAGGGTTGGTCGTCTGCTTGATGAGGTGACAGTCGGACGGGTCAGGTACATCCGTTGATGTTAATGCGACGCCTGAAGCTAGCCAAGCCTGTCCAGCTTCCCGTGGCTTTAGCGCAGGAGACCGAACAGAAACAACACGTAAAGCCCGGCACTGATTGAAAGCGACTTCGGTAGTCGGCGACGGCAAACGACCGGACGGCGTCGAAAAAAGACAATAGAAGAAATAGCAAAGCTACGTAGCTCTGCATAACCAGAGGAACGAACGATGTGGCCGCGATGGGTTAGTGGAGGCCTGTTAATGAAAAGCGGGGGAGACGAAGAGGCTGCGACACAAGTGTTGCTTTGCCGAAGACGGGATTGTATTTTGAAGAAGGGGGGCCGACAAGCAGAAGACTGCGTCTGTGACGTTTTGTCGACGCGTGGGCAGTTTCGATGGCCATTCTTGTGCTTTGATTGCCGACAACGTCACCACTGTTCACCGGTTTAAAGTTGACTGTCCGTCATCGTCACCGGATTCGTTCGCCTGCCTATGTTCCACGGTATTGATGGCCATCACAGGAGAGCGCGGGTGTGCAAAACACCTGCCCAGACGCAGTGGCCAACTGCTGTGTGCCTACGTTGGACTAATGTGCTCGAGGTCAGATTTGGCCGTGTTGTTGCCTATAGCCACTGTAGATCACCTGTTACAGTCGCCGATGCGCGCTCTGTTCGCCTGCGCCAATCGCTCTGGCAGTTGGCGTCTATTCACCTCGTGCAGTTCTACCACCATCCGTCGCTCTGCCTGTTTGCATGTCTGTGCTTCAGTAGGTCTGTGCGTCAGAAAAAGAAACGACGACAAGCGGACGCTGCAGAAATGCTGTTGTTTCTTGGCGCTACACTATGGCGGTCGCTGGTGGCCATGTTGCAGCACTGATTTTGTGTGTCAGCCCTAGCGAACGGCAGGCAGGTCTGTGGTTGGTAGGAAAAAAAAACGTAGGATACTGGGTTGGGTCGTCGAGGTGGCGCCGCCGGTAACAGGCCCGGCGTCAGTGGCAGGCGAAGCTCTTCGTTTGCCCGTCAGCGTCCATGACGCTACAGGCAAACGTGGATAGCTGCAAATAACATTGCGAACATCGATTACAGCAACAACAAACAGGCCTGCTCTGCTTGTCTCGCGCGACTCAGTAGCGGTGATCGACGAAGCCGCAGAAGCAGAAACGACGCCAGCAGCAGCCATCATGGAAAAATTTTGCTTCAGATCGTTTTTTAATGGCTGCCCACAAACGCAGCGGCACATACGAAGCACCACAGACGGCCAACCCACACACACACACACTTGGTGGTGTCGATAGACACGGCCAGAGAGGTAGACACAAACACACACACACAGTCCAGTAGTGGTTCAAGCCGCCGCCGCCGCCGCCAAGACGAAGACAATAAACAAAGCAAAGGTTGGACGGCGACAAAGAACATTCTAGATGGACTGCTAATGACACCGGCCCATGTATTATTGGCCGGTGCAGCGATCGTGGCGTTAGTAGATAAGCGTGCGGGTAGGGCGTCGCGCAGTTGTTTATTACGGCTGTGGACTGCAGTTCGTCGAACATGTGCTTCCACTAGGAGATGTTTGATGTGTCGAGATGATCACTCTCGAGCGTGTCTCGAATAAAACCTACGCTTGAAGCGACCCATTATTAAGCTTAAAATATTCCATTTTAGGCTTCATAATCAACAACAGTCAACAAACAATCGGTTTGAAATCACATTGAATCCCGTTCTAGTGTGTAAAGTGACTTTTCTGCAGCTTCCTTTCAGATAGTTGCCATTATATTAGGGTTCATCATCATGGAAGCACGTGTGTACACATGCCCAACCGATAATGGAGATTACGCTCAATCGTCACGATTGAGCCAGCAGCTTGTCTATACACGGTAAAGCGAGGAATTGTGATTGAAGACCTCTTTTTCGACATCACCGCCCGAGGTGGTTGCTTGAACGCGGAAGGTCATACATGAGCACACTTTCAAATTTCCCCGCAAACACAGCCAAGCTTGTAATGCGTCGACCGTCTAACAACAACATAGTCGATTGTTTGTAGCCTTCACTGACCAACGCGGCGAACACCGAAAATGTCTCGAGTCCGACTGAGCATTGTTTACCCTACGGCTTGCTATAACAAAGTTCCATTTCAGGGCGATCGTTTCCGATAAGTGATCAGGCGTCATCGAGTTTTGTTCGTTTTTTCGCTGTCAGTGACATCTTGTTTTCTCCCGGTGGATGGGATACAACGACTCGGACGTTTTGCTAACGCCCTACATGACATACTTTTTTGTCTTTGCCGTCGTTGTGTTTCGATCCACTGCTACGATAAGTTGTTCATTGTTGTCCCCAGTCCGCCATGTAGGGGTTCCTTCCGATCTTGTTAGCTGGTAGCATTCGTAAAGGCAGGCGACTGCATCCAAGCACGTCTTGTTAGCAGCACCCAATCGTCGACGAAGCCGTGCGAAGTTTACGCCGTTGTCTTCCACTATGGCGATGTAGTTGGTAAAGGTAGTCGGTGGTAAAGGAAGATACCTTTCTCTCTGGTGACCGACGTTGTCGTCGAATGCGCCTAGCTCGATGCAACTCCGTCGCGTTCACATCGCAACAACGCCCGTAGTGATGGCCGGTTGAAGGCGAAGCGGAAGACCGGACACTATGGGCCGTCACCCAGCCTTCATCGGCAATAATGGTGGACGATGAGTGAGTGGCATCCAAATATCGCCTTCACCGTTTTACTTGGCAGTGAGCACAATGGCCGATAGCGGTAACTACCACGATCGCACGATGTGATCACTTACGCAGAAGACTGACATTGACGCAGGACCGTCGCAGGACGCTTGGCCCATCACCACGGCCGCTGATTCTTATCGCTTTGTTGTTGCAGAAGATTTTAACTTGTATCAATCTTCTTCGATGCGGCGAATGAATGAATCATAGCGATGAGCAACAGCCTGTTTTAGCGTCTCTAGGGAAATCAATCTCCTGGGATCGGATACGAATTGCTGCTAAACGGAATTTTTCAAAAAGTTTTATTTATTGGAACCGAGAGACAGCTAGATAGAGAGCTCTAGATGAAGCCCGGACATCTTATCAAGATGTTCTCGAACTAAGAGGCCTTTGAGTGATCTTCTTGTTTCAAAGGGATCTTGTAGCCGAATGCGTTCATCAGCCAGCTCCAGATGCAATGCCGAGTCGAGCGCCTGGTGGCTGTGGGGTGCATTCGAATGCGCCTTGTGACTGGCGGAGACACGTACGAGGTGCACGGTTTCGATCCCCGCCGGTGCACATTTACATTTGGAGTGGTCCGAAGTAATGCAAGAACTGCGCTACTGTGGACGTTAAATGTTGGCTGACGGTCAGCTTTACAAAAATAATATAGATGCAATGCCGAACATCTATGCCGGCCATTCATGAATCGTCCTTCACATCTGCGTAGATAGCAGTGCCTGTCCCAAACGAGTCGTAATGGTTTAACTATGTAAACCTACGACATGGCATAGTGTCAATGTAGAGATCATTTTGGCCTACATCTAGGTTAACTACATGTCCATTCAAGGGCCTACGCGTTGAGCCTTATAAACAGAACCGTTTATATTCGAGACGTTAGATCCATCAGTATCACGTCTGTATGCGTTGTCTGTCATGTTAACTGGATAGCTGTGATTGGGTACCCAGTTAGCTGGAGGAGTCAGGCAAGCTCAATTTCGAGCATAACCTCGACAGGGTAGAGACTAATTTGCATGTTTAATAATAACGATAATAATAATAATAATAATGGCGAGCGATCGTGTGCGACTATTGCGGGTGGTTATTATTAGGGTTGTTGAGGTATAACGCCGTCACTATCAGCACGGCTGGCATAGCAGTTGTTTCAGCGACTACTTGGCCGTCAAGAGTGTTAATTTGTGATATTGAATGCAGATATTGAAATAGCGCATAACGTAAGCTAGCTAATTTATGGTCAAGTTGGACTGGGCAGTTCGACGTCTTCTGGCGTTAGCCATTTACAATGGGACAGTCTCCGGGGAAGCGGGATATTGACGACGTTTCTTTGTGAAAATCCCTACCTGTTTTACAGTTGTGCTTGTGCTGGAAATTCACGGGTTTGCAATTTCTTTGTCTGCAGCGTTAGATTGGAACGTAACTATCCAGACGCGCTTAGTCTATTCACAGCGGGAAACGGAGGACGTCGCAGTTCTTTGGCCGTAGTAGCCGTCACTATCGCCGGATGACCGACGGACCCTACCACCTAATACGTTTGATTCCATGGCGTATCTACAATGACAGCTGCTGCTGCTGCTGTCTATGAGAATCACTGCAGCTCAAACCAAAGGATGGCAGAAAATCGCTAGTGAACATTTTCCGAAGCCGGTGGAACCCGCTGGCGCCTGCCTAGCGGCGCACTGCCTTACGCTCAGCCATTACTGCTTCACATCTTACACACACACACACACACACATATATATATATATGGCGATTAAAAAAGTCCTTGCTTCCAAGCGTTGCGAGATACTAAATTGGGTGAACTTATTCATTGTTTAGCGTCTTACTTAGCTGGTAGTCAAATAATGCATACGCAAAGTTTTTGCTGATTTCACTTTCGTGGTAGATATTTAAAATTTGCTTCATCTCGAACCAAATACGTCGATCTCAGAGTGATCATAAACGCCGTGCCCTCACTTAGTTTGCTAGGACTGGACGAAGAAGACACTGACATGTTGAATAAATTTATTATTCGTTTTACTATCAACCGTCCGTTCAGACCGTAATCGGACTAGTTTGCTTGAATGGACCCGTTTTTGCTGTATAAAAATGGCTGCAAGGATAACAAAACGATAGGCTCGATAAAACATTTCGAACAATGAGGATATGGGTCGATAGTGATCAAACTGCCAAACGTACAGCTGCTAGTTATCAGGTAGTCCACAGGCCCAAGCCATGTTGACTGTGTCAACTTACGAGAGCAAACTAGATTAAAATTAGAAGCTGTTGTATGTGGCTGACATATCAGCCATGAGCGTTATTTGTATTTGCAGCTCTCAGAGTGAAGCAGGCGTTATCGCCGCAGGTCACTTTCGGTGTTATCATATTATAAAAATACATCACGATATTGTTGGAGGTGGTTGGGTCAGATTTGTTTTTAGTAACGATATATCCTTAGCTCGAAGTGCGCCCTCACGTACCATCTTTCCTGGTCGGCTTTGTATCCTCGCGTGGCACGTATGTACGTGTTATACAGTTTGCAGCCTGTGGATCTACTCAATGCTAGGACAGCGTCTTTTTCGTGTTGCCAAACTAAATATTTACATGTGTCTCGTTGTCATCCCGTCGCATCCCATCGCAGAGATCATTCTGCACTAATCTCTGATGCAAACGGTTCACTGGCGAGGCGCGATTTGTTGTTAAGCGTCTTGATAGCGGCTAAACATCCCTTCTGCTTCGAGAAGTGATGTCCGTATGGCATATTTATTACATGTCCATACGTCCGCATAGTCAAACATGGCACCGCTTTTCTATTGGGTTCCAATAATGCGGCTTACCTGAAATGGACACAGAACAATACTCAAGTCTGCTTGGCCTGATGTGTCGTGTGTTCTATAGATGCAGCTCTCACCCGCCGTTGTAGCCACTACAGATTGGACAAACGCCACTATCGCTGGAAGTGTTCGTTGCTGACGATTGGATAGCTTTCGGTGGAACGACGGGGTCAACGACTTGTGCACCGTCGCCCGCCAACAAATACGGCGTCGAACAGTGGAGTCATCCAGCGACGGCGGCAGTAACCGCAGCAGCACCAACAACAACCATCCATCCATTCATCCATCCATTGAAGTGATCAAACGTCGCGTCTACGCAAGTCGGATGGACCTGGTGAAACCTTGGTTAGCGCAGCGCTCGCAGCGAACGGGGTCAGTGATAGCGCACGGACCAACAACGGAACGAGTGCAATGGCGGACACACAGAAGAGAACAGAACTCTGAAACTAAAAAGAATAATAATGCCCACGCAGCGTAGCGCAAGGTCTATCAGTGTTGGGCAATGCGCCTTTAAACCGGACGGTATCGTGTGTGTTTTTGAGACCTACTAGAATGTCCTAAATAACAATAATAATGGAAACACTATAAGGAGCATGTTGACGCACACATATATTTGAATAGATCCTTTAAGGGGCCATAAATGAGAAGGCCATAAACAGGAATCGATTGTCTCTCTCTGTCTGACTGTTTCCGTACCGTGCGACAAGAGATTCACACCCGAAGACATCACCGAAGACCGGAACTTCGCTGTTTGATCGAGCAACAACAGGCACCACATTGGGGGCCATCGACGGCGAACTTAATGGGGATCCCAGTAACACGATCCATTTAGCATCTGTCTGGTATTTGTCTGTCTCGTGTTCTCGACGTAATTGGATGTCCAGGCGAACGAACGAACGAAATCGAAATGGACCGACGTATGAAGAAGTACAACAATGGCATATTATTAAATAGGCAGTGTCTGTTTGTCTCTTCGTGTGAGTGTGTAGAGTTGTTGGAGTGTTGTCATAAAACAAATTCGCAGGACGTAGATATATTTGCTCGCTTGGAACCGTACCGCGCCGTAACGGATCGAAGGCGACCTTGTCTCGCTCACCAGTTCCGGTCACCAGCATTCGTCATTGCCGGTCCACTTTGCGCGAAAATGGCTGGCAGAAAATGGGGTTATGGTGGGGCTTGGATAGGTGCGTTCACCCTGCTACAATCTCTTTACTTCGCTGTATACGACAGGATCAAGGTTATTCCTGTGTCCATGGTGGTTTTGCTCAGGGAGTTCATGGCGTTTCTGCTGTATTGTCGGCATTCGCGGCCGCCACCGCCGTTTTGCAAGCTTTGTTTTTTGTTTGTTGCAAGCGTTTTGTAGCTTGACTGTACAGTGTTTTGCAAGTACACTGTACAGTCAAGCTCAACGTCGACGTCTCTGCTAGTAACGAACGGACGCAAGTAAACAACAAAGAAGTTTTCAGAATCGATGAATTCATTCTCGGCCAAGCCCGGATCGAGGCAAGGCCAAGCTCGTGCCGTGCCCATTATACGGCCGGGCCACTGTTTCATTCTATGTCAGAAGAAACGAATGAAATCTGACGGTGGTCCGGATGGAAAAATATGAAAGTAGGGATTATTATAGGGCCGTGCCTATAACGTGCAACGGAGTAGGCGATATCTTTCTGGTTGCGCCCCACAGCGTCACTGCCATCCAATTTCCAAAGCGGAAAAATTCTGTCGTCACCGCCACTGTCATTGCTGTTATGAGCAACGGTAGCTCAACGTAGCCTGTGGTCGGTCATCCGGACTTTTACAACGGTGCCTGCCACCGACAGACACAATCTTCATGAAATATGGCGCTAATTGTGAGAACGGCTTCTGGAACGAAGGACACCTTCGTATACATCATCGTACAATGAGTTGACACGTCGTGTTGTCTTGAGGGACAAAATGAGGACGGTCGCATAACTGGTTCGGGAGTCATCCTTCCACGTGAGTCCGTCGAAGACTAAATGGTTCTCTTCTAGTTCTGATGAACTCTTCATTTGCTTGAACGAGATACGAGATTACGTAGCCTAGTCTTCGTTTAATGTTTATTCTACGAGCGACCACGAGCGAATGCGAGTACGGAGTGAGTTGTGTTCTGAATATAATTTTAGCACCTATATGATAAGTCATGCCATCGAATAGTCGCTATTTGTTCTGAACCGAACGGAAATATTCGAGTTTCGTTCTTGTTCTAAACGCTTACAACGGTGCTAAAATGGGTTTTCCTCCGAATGGACAATGTAGTCGGAATTGCTTAAAATTCATGAACCCGAAATGACATGAATTAATGAAAGCTTCTTAAGTTTCTGGTGCCCTACGCTCCAATTCAAGTGCATAGGTTGTATGTCATCTATGGTGTCAAGTTTGGTGCCTAACCGACAGAGGAAGAGAAAGTGTTTTTTGCTCATTTTGAGTACACACATACACACACATATGCACACATACGTAACCGAAAGATTTCCCATTTGCACAAGCACCTTTGCCAGTCACTGCGCGGACGTGTGGGTCTCTCTGTCGGCTTTGATATGCTCACTCCCTGCTTTGGTTCGGCCCATTCTGGTTGATTTGCCGCTAGCCAAGTCGTTGTCTCTCCCGTAGAAAATCATTCCAAGCCAATGGCGATAGCAGAGGGCAGAAAGTTGACTGACCATCAACCATGATCGAGCGTTAACACCGTATCAGCCAGCCCATCGCAACCAGACATCATCGCCACCATCATTCTGCAACCTCTGTCCCTGAAACCTCACTGCTCGCCGCCTCGTTATCATCTCCACTATCACCAGCATGAACCTCATCGTCTTCATCACCGTTGCCGTCAGCAGCAGCAGCAGCAGCAGCATTACCAGTAGTAGCGTCGTGAAGCCGTACAAACGTTAACCGCCCTAGCCAGCGCGGTCGGCGCTGTCTGAAGCTTTATTCGAATCTGGCGGCCGGACTGGTTACCAATGGCCGACGTTTGGCGCAGAGAAGCATCTGCAGGAATTGCACAGACGTTGGAGCGCTCCACCTGGCGTAAGGCGTTCATACGATAGACACTACTTGTGGGCACGCACCCAACAGAAGTACGCACGAGGTTGTTGGCGTCAGCCGCATAAGAACAAAGCAGCAGCAGCAGCAGCAGAAAACAAGCAACATGGAAAGCAGAATGTTACAGATGAGAATGATGATGATGAAGAAATTGCTCAGACGACGTTAACCTGAACCGGCGGCCGAGCCAGACTGGTCGAATGGCCGCCTGGACATAGCTGGGCGTCTCCGAAGAGCGATCTGCACCAACTTAGCTCGACTGGCATCGACTTCACTAGTAGCTGCGGTATTCGAAGCGTCGTGGAAATTAATGGTGACCGTGAGCTAATTCGTTACTTGAGTTTGGTTCGGCTGCAAATGTCGGCTGAGCAGCTCCGATAGTGGACAATTGCGCTAGGCAGTGGCATTTTACGCTTACGTCTGCCTATGTAACGACGGTGCACCTTTGCACCGATCCTGTCTGAAAGCTGGCCTGACTCAGTGATTGTTAGTCGTTGCCTTTCCCTGGCGTATTCTAGCCAACCTCATTGGAAGACGACCACACTGGGAAAAGTTGCTTGCGCCAGCACTACGACCGCCATGACCTCTAACCGTTTACTGCTAGAAAAGCAACGTCGTTGACTACGTCTGCATTCCCTAAAAGTGCCCTAAAAGTAGGGAGATTTCTTGGCCATTTTCGGTCGCAAGTCTACTATTGGGCATATTCTACGAACGAAGGCAAGGCGTTTCTCCATGGAGTACCCTGTTCTTTTATTAGAGCTTCAAGCTCTATCGTCGTAGTTCGTGCTTTACCTCACTGTGAAGTGTCAAAGCGACAGACAAAATACCACCTAACCTCTTAAACCGTTCGGCCTAATGGTGTCCTGAATTAGGCTAGCAGTATCAGCCAATGTGAAAGCCTATCTACCACTAACTATCAGCTACGATCCTAAACTAATAAGTCCTCTAAAATAAAATAAAAGTACTTCTATCTATCCCACTGGGTAGGTACCGAGCGTTTGTTTGTTTGCAGTGGCGATTTTTTCGTAAACTCGTTCTTGCATATAAAAAGGCAAATTAGGTTAATGTCACATGACTACAACTAAGTATGGGGGTTAGCATCGGTAAAAGGCTCCGTAGAGTGACTCATGCGAATGTTTTTGCTAAATACTAAAGCATCCACATGAACCGAACATCATCGGACGCCAAACACAAGCCTGAGCAACTCGAGACGATGAGGGACAATAATTCGAATTCGCTTCTATCAAGAACGACATAGATATTACACGTAAGCCCAGCATCGGTGGCGGCAGCAGCAGCAACGGCGATTGGATTATGCATCTGGTCGAGCCTCCATGGCCATTTTTTTGTGCTGTGTGTGCGTGGCTGTGCGCGATGTCAATGGTACGAGAGTCCTCCGATGAAAGCGAACAACTCTTTTGGCGTCATTTGTACTGCGATGGCCTGCCGGCAATAACGATAGACGGTGACGCAGCGGCTGCGTCATCGGTGTTGGTTCTGTTTGGCCTCAACCATTCCCGATTGGTAGAGCCAGATCTACAGAGACGCAGACGCATCTCATCAACGTTGTAATCGGTTCGAGCGACCGTTAGATCTGACATTGTTCCAAGCGGAAGATGGAGGTGACAGCGCCGCGATGGCTGGATCAGATGGATCCGCGGGGCGTCGGCTGGACATGGCTTGGATTTAGCGCACGACCAGCGCCTCCTGACTCTTTATCTTCCCTGATACTCGACTCTGGTGTGCCTTCTTTGCACAATCTCATTTGTTGGATATGTCCGTATTCTATGTACGGAGAGACATAACTCTCAGCGCCGTTAACAGACGAGCGATCGTGATGACCCTGTTGTGCTACTGTGTTCATGGAGGTCCGATAACGTAGATTGTACGACGACGCGGTCGACGGACGCAGTCGTATGTCGGCTTTTGTTGCGCGTTCGTCCGTTCGTTGTGGCTACAGCCGCCGATAACAAAACAAATGTTAGTGGTCGTTGTGTGGACATTACACAACTTAGCAATTGCTCTGGCCGCCGCTATGGAAAACGTACCGGGCGAGTCGATCTAATTCTTGAGAAGGAAAGCCGACCTGTCACTTCTACACACGTAGGCGGCAACGAATGTAAACAAGGTCTCGGGCGAGGGAAAAATCAGCAAATGTAGCTTGAACAGGGAAAGCAACTTCACTGAATTCGTCAGCAGTGATTAAAGGACATTTAGCGTCGTGCATGTACTGTATGCTTGCGCCTGTCAGTAGGTATTTCGATATATAACGTTTGCAAACGTGCGTACATTCATGTATGTACGGTTGCTTATCGAGACGGCCTTTGCCAAACGCAGTACTTGGTGAAGGTAAAGAAAAAAAGACCAATCGTGGTCATCTAAAAGACATTAGTAAAACAAGTAATGAATACAGAGTGCGCCTAAACACTAGATACGACTCAACATACAGCCGTCGCTTAGGCCTAGCCAATGCAGGAGCTCCCTGCACGGCAATTGGATCCATGGCCGTAGTCGAGCCGTGCCAATCGGTCTTTTTTCCTGCTAACAGCCACTCTTGCGGCCACTGCAGCAACGAAGCCCCAACACTCTCAATGATCGCTTCCCCCACCTACTTTCCCCCCGCAAGTGCGTGCAAACGCTTATCAGCCTGAAAAAATCCCATTTTGGCCAAGGGCCTACGTCGACGATTTACCCGGCTCCATGCATACCAATGGCCGTACGCGTATATGTATGTATGTATGAATGCGCGTATGTATGCATGTATGTATTAATGTATGCATACATACATAAATACATGCATACATCCATGTATTTGTGTGTGTATGTATGTATGAATGCGCGTATGTATGCATGTATGTATTCATGTATGAAATGCATACATGCATACATCGATGTACTTGAGTATGTATGTATGAATGTATGTATGTCTGCATACATGTATGTATGAATGCGCGTGTGGATACATGTATGTATGCATGTATGTATGTATGTATACATACATGTATATATGAATGCGCGTATGTATGCATGTATGTATCAATGTATGCATACATACATAAATACATGCATACATCCATGTATTTGTGTGTGTATGTATGTATGTATGTATGAATGCGCGTATGTATGCATGTATGTACTCATGTATGAAATGCATACATCGATGTACTTAAGTATGTATGTATGAATGTATGTATGTCTGCATACATGTATGTATGAATGCGCGTGTGGATACATGTATGTATGCATGTATGTATGTATGTATACATACATGTATATATGAATGCGCGTATGTATGCATGTATGTATTAATGTATGCATACATACATAAATACATGCATACATCCATGTATTTGTGTGTGTATGTATGTATGAATGCGCGTATGTATGCATGTATGTATTCATGTATGAAATGCATACATGCATACATCGATGTACTTGAGTATGTATGTATGAATGTATGTATGTATGCATACATGTATGTATGAATGCGCGTGTGGATACATGTATGTATGCATGTATGTATGTATACATACATGTATATATGAATGCGCGTATGTATGCATGTATGTATTAATGTAT
>MNPL01012798.1:0-20159 GCA_002081605.1 Tropilaelaps mercedesae
TATATACATATATATATTATATATATATATATATATATATAGATATAAGTATGATTGTAGGAGAATGGTCAGGGCTGGGGGAGGAGCGGGTGAAGGAAAATGATGAAAGTTACTACAATGGATTTAGAGGATACGTAAAAGACAAGACACCTAACATGACAACCATGAGATGCAAGCAGCCACTAAACCCTTCAAAAAAATTGACACCGTAGGACCAAATGTATCTCTCAGTTGAAATTCGTTTGCCAGAACAAAAAAATGAAGAAGCATCGATTCTGAACGGATAACTAAAGTGCAATTGCTGCATTATCTGCAGCTTGTTCAATCGCTCAATAAATCGATAATTAGTAGGCAATCTCTATGCACAGTTGCGGAACCTGCGTGTTATATGTTCAAGTTTTTAAATTTCCAGTTTTTTCCCTTCTCCGTTTCACCGGTTCATGTTTAGCGTTGCCCATTTCGTCTACCTCTACACTAACATGGGACAGCTGCTATACAGGATATCGAATTGGGTGTCAACCGACTGACAAACCACAAAAGATAAATGTTACGTACATCTATGTTGTCACGTTCTGGCTTATTCTGTTATTTGTTGTAGATGAGCGACGATATCCCCTCTTGAGCCTTGCAGCGAAATGAGAGAGAGGAGCAATAGATATTGGAAAACGGCGCGAGAATGGACGACTGAGTGTATGACGGGGAAGAGGTGATTAAAGAATTGATTAAAACCTTAACGATACAAGAAGATGTCATGACACAGATAGGCATACCGGCATGTCGGCAAAATGAAGAAACAAAACTGAGAAATAAATCGAACCGAAGATATCGTGACCATAAGATCAAGTTAATGCTGAACGAATGGGAGATGCGCGTCAAATGTGTGGCTCGCCAAATAGTGATTAATTGACCGACGAGTGCAGAGTGCGAGGATGAGCGCGTATGCATGCAACCGAGGAAGTATTGCGAGGTTTTCGCCTTGGAAATTGTATCAAGCAGCCAGTAGCAGCAGCAACAACAAACCCATCAGTAAACACTAAACGAATGTACCAACTTTAGCTGGCAATAACAATCGACGAAACCCGACTTTGTCAGTCGATCCAATTATTGAGCCATGAACGCACATGATTATGCCTTTTTCAATTACGAAGACGGAGAACGATTTTAACGTAACGTATAACACATGCATTCATACAATATGACCATCGACGAGCAGCTCGTGACATGCAATTCGCTCAAGACTCATTTCGACGCTATCAACCCTATACGCTATCGACGAGCAGAGAAATGGCAAAACGAAAAAAAAACCGTTGAGACGTGTTAAAAGATGGCAGACTGCTGCTAAGAAAGAGACAGACAAGCAGAGAAAGATAACAAAATCCCGTTGGACAGCTATTCCAAGTAGCAGCGGCCACAGATAGAAGTGAATTTAATTGCCCTGGGAAGGCCCCGATGACGCGATATGAGGGTAATGAGGAAATATATGTCTTGTCGTCTAAATACGAATAATGTCGATGATGAAGGTAGCAATGTTAATAATGCTAATGATCTCCCGAGATTTCCGTCAACCGTGATCAGACCAACCGGAAGCACCGATTATAGCAGTATGTGCTATGTTTATGCGGCTGACAAGCCACGAAAACAACAACAGCAACAATGGTAGTGGCAAAACCAAGCAAACATGAGGTCAAATATAGCAACGTATGAAATGCACGAGCAGAGCTATGATATCTAGGCGATATTCACCTTTCACTCCTCCCCCCAGACACAGGAGACAAAACATAGATATGATTTGTCAAGGTGTCATCGTCTGAAAACAACAATCAACAACCACGACAACGCTAGAACTAGTATTACTCCACCGCTCACGATGATGACTGATAAAAATAGCAATGAAACACTGACGTAGAAAATATGTTGCATACGATGTTTTCGGGAGAGACACGATACAGACAGCGAAAAAATGGTAGTGACGACTAATGACTGAGTTTGCCTATAGCCTACAGAAGACGTGTGTGGGCAAGTGGTTTCTCGCACATTACCACCTGCGTGGTCGCCAGCGTGTAAGTCACACGCAGACGTGACCGTGCTGTTGCTCTGGGCTGATACCAAGATAATGGTAACGACTCGCTTCAGGATACGTGATCTCCATATCAAAATGCAAACCACAGATTCCTAATACGACTGACCCCCTTTGTGATTCTAATGGGGGGAAGGGGGTAAGGAGGGCGGTAGAGAAGGGCATGGTCGCCTGAAAATTCTATGCAACGATTCCATACAGCCTAATGGAATTTACATGACGTCTTATGATCACACAGCCGGTAGGACAGACATCCACAGCAGCATACAATGAATAACCGAAAACACGGAACCGTACTGGATTTATTTGGATGGTTGGGTTCTATCCGAGAAATTACAGTGAGCATACCCATTAGACTGATAAACATGTGCGTGATTCATTTATACGCCACGAACGCATAGAGCAGAGGTTGCGCTTTCTTTGATAGTTTGCTAATCAAAAACCGTTGTCGATCTCAACCCTTTCCATATTTGTTCGCCTGGTTCTACTCGCCGTGGAACTTGAAAAGCGTAAGCTGGTGGCATTCTCAGCCGACGTTTTCACCATCCCTACTCCAATAACTCACTCCGATACACACTGTTCTAATGTATTCTAACAAACAGGGATATATATACATACATAAATCGAAGGGTGTGCAAAGCACACGCATGAAATCCCCCACAAAACTACCGTAACCGTTTACAGCAAAAATATATGCTGTATGTATAGCGAACTAAGTAAACACATTTTTTCAATAGATGTTCGATGAATAACTATACTAAACCCATAATAATACCGGCAAGGTTAACGCCGATAAAAGAGAAAAAAAGCCAATAATAACCCCCACCTGCACCTTCCCTTCCATAGAGAGCAACAAAAATTGAAATAGCACAACAATAACAACAACTACCACACCTAATACAACACGACAACAACAGCAACAGCGGACGACAACAACATGAAGCTACACCAACATCGATATCAACCACGTGAACAGCTACAACAACAAAAACAACATGACAAGCTCTTTGTCAGCGGAGTAAAGTGACGTCTGTAGGCCGTACAGCGAGAAACAAGTTAGAGCACGAGAGAAGGCACGGCCACGCAAAAAGTGAATATAGTACTGTAAAAATAACAATGATAATAACAATAAGCCCTCCTATAGGTGGGAATTACTTGTCGGTTGTATTGCTTTAGCACTATTTTATTTTTAACATTACTATAATTATTATTAATTACTATTATTATATTTACGACGACAACAAAAAACAAACATTACGCTGAGTTTTGTATATTAGCCATGTTAGTCTAGATAGCTACCTATGTTACCTCTTAGGTATTTATTACGAGCAGTAAATAAAAACCAATTCTCACAAAATAGCGAAACATTGTGTTCGTTTTTAAAGAATGCATAAAGTACACGTTCGTATATCTTTATGTAATCTTTACAGTAATGATTCAGGACACTGTAACAATGAATCTCCCTCCGACTATAAATTTTCCCCCATACACTTGTATTAACGCCAAGCCTGAATGAACGCGCTATATTGCTATTTTAGGGAAAACCTATCGTATAGCACTAATCGTCCTGACAATGACACTCTTTAGCGTGTCTATTTAAAGAAGATCGATTTGAGTGTTAGGTCTTCTAATGTTGGCGAAGCAATTTCATGATAAGAGAACTAAGCAGATTCAATTGAACGCAGTCCCTGATTCAATAAGATGTTTTGTTGAATTTTTAGGGGCATTTTTGCGACATCTGTTTAAAACTGGAATGTTTCCCAACGGATCTAGGTTCCACCATATCTATTGAT
This sequence comes from Tropilaelaps mercedesae, assembly GCA_002081605.1. Lineage (NCBI taxonomy): Eukaryota > Metazoa > Arthropoda > Arachnida > Mesostigmata > Laelapidae > Tropilaelaps > Tropilaelaps mercedesae. The sequence goes on from MNPL01012798.1 coordinate 3,871, forward strand.
CTTGCGGCAAATAAACCGATTGCAGTATTTTTTAGTGGAAATTAGAAATGAATTACAAGCTAGATAAAAATAAACATTTCGCTGCAACCGATGCTGCCTGGAATGTCACATGAGGTTATGGTACTCAATTGAGCCAGTTTCTTCGGCAAATAAATACGGTTACTGTAACATATATGGAGGCAGCCCTTCAAGGGAATAAAAAAAGAGAATTTAAAAAGAACGTATATAATACTCATAGTGGAGCATATGCAGACGAGACATAACAGAAGGACATTAAAATAATCCTAGAACTACAACTTCCATTTCCGTGTTTACGTAAAACCATAAATCATTTTTTTACTCGCTTTATGCACTAAATTGGTTTCTATTCTTGAGCATAGTCAGGGTAATCGGGCGAGACGGCACTAGGTGAAAATCAGCACGCGGCTTTTGTTCACACAATGCGTATATAAGTTTATTTGTATATACTTTCATTGTTTCCTATTTTTCTTTAAAAATACACTTAACAATACTTAACGCTGTTAAGATCACACGCTTTGCTGTACAACTGCTATTCCCTACAAGACCTGCATCATTCAGTGCGACCAATGGCGATCTAGTCGTTAGCCCACCGTGGTCTAAGCCCAGGTACTCTAATTTGTTTAAATCTAAGAGTAGATTCGTCGTGAGCCCTATGTTGTTTGGCACACAATTTGTTCTCAATTTCGGGGATACAGTTGGAAGAGCATAGCGACTCCTCAGGTCCATGGCCCCAAACATTTTACAGCTTGGAACGCATTTGGCTCATAAGCCGATCAAGCTTCATGGCAACTGGCAGATCCCCTTTGAGGGTGAGCTTTCCAGCCATGAATGCGTTTGTAGGGTTCAGCTGGCCCGCGAACATCTTCATGAAGGTATCCTTATCCATCGACAAGGTAACATCAGGGTTACCTTTCGGGGGCTTTCCTTTGCCGCACGCTCCTGATCCATTCTTCAGATCAACGTAGTATGGCTCAGGCTCCCCTATGAACCACAATAAATCAAGATATGTTTTTGTTTTTGCCAGCCAATGAAATGATTTGGCATATGCTTTACGTTCGCCAGGCCCTTCTAGCTAGGCAACAAATAAGCCGTGTACGCAATGAGTTCACACAAAATGAGTAAATATTAAAATCATTTACGAATTTATACGATTGATTCTATGAGTTAGCATTTGCACTTTTTTAAATCCTACGTAAAATTTTCTCAGAATCGGATGCTGGAACTATATTTCTTTCGTATAAATGTACACAAATATTATTGCATTGTTAGCCGAGAAAAATCAAATTCCAATTACCTTTGACATTAAAGGAAAAGACACCCTTCACCTGCCCGACGAGATCTTCGTTGATAAAGGCCTCCAACGCAGAGAAGATTCCCTCGACGGAGTCAGCACTGGTGATCGCAGCTTGGGCCATCTTTGGTGTTTCAGATTCCTGAAAAACAGCAAAAAGGTGTTGTGTCGTCAAGATTTTCAGAAATAATGGCAGATTTGGTTAGCGTTGGATGATCTATCGAATGTTCAATGACACTATACAAATGGGTTTCCGTAGATACTATAGGGACTAATTGTTGTCTAATTCAAGATTTAGGAAATATATTTATTATATTGGTGTACTCGACTCAACAGTTCATCTATAGGTTTGTCTGATTCTAGACAGCAAGCCGAATTTAGGCATCGAGGTTATATACGTATTTTCCAAAAGCACGCATCTGTGAAAATTTGCACTGAAAGTGGTATGTTCAGCCCCACGGTACGCGCTCTGAGCCCTTTAAGCAGTACAGCAGTGCTTCGAAATCAACACTACGTTCACAGCTACCAACGTCTCATATATAGGTCTATCGAGACGATGCTTTTTACAAGCACACATATCAGCCGATAATTGACGAAGAAAACGCAGACGCCTCGGATCGTTCTCGGTCGACGACGAAATAGGAAACGAGGCAGTTACATTTCTCTCTCAAAGAATGTCTGCCGCTTAGTATAGGCTCTCACGCTACGCCGTTCGTGGGACGATTGCGAAACAGCGGCGACACCCTCGCTTTTGTGTGGATAATGTTTGTATATCCGGCTTCCTTTCTTTGTACAGCCGACATCCTTTCTCCATTAGGGCCCCTCCCTCGCTCGCGAACTGCAAGCCACCCACTACTACCAACGAGGCCACAGGCAAATCAGTCTAAGCGAATCGCTCGGACTGTGCTTGAAACAAAATAGTGGAAGGAGTTATCATCCACTTCGTGGATAAACGCATCTGTGATGATTACTGGTGCATAACATTTTGTCCAGGTCTTGACAGACAACAGCATTTCAGGTATTGCACAGAAGCTATAATGATCGCTGGTTGGTAGAGAGGAATGCAGGTTGCTGACACACGTGGACTCCACCGGCAAACTACAAGAAGGACTAGATAGAATGACAAGTATTGCGTTCGATAGTACAGAGGAAACGTTAACCTTCAATTGTTGACTATATGTTTCTTAAATAGCGCAAACCCTAGGCGACCTCTAACTTCACGCAACCAGTGTAGAAAAACTTTTTCGGAATAGAGTGTCATATGATAACCTGTCAACACGTTATGTTTTTTATCTGGTCATAGTACACGTTTTCCTTTCGGGTAAAGCTGGACCCGTGTTGAGATGCATTAACTTACAGCAGACTCTGCAGACACAACAGACTGAGAAGCGGTAATCTCGGTTCTCGTAGCCAAGCCAAGATATGCGGAGATGTCCATGATTAATGAGCTCTGACGCGTAAAGCGCAAAGGAAGAACACGAACTGCTGCAAGCTATAATCCGGTGAGTGTAGCAGAGATGAGTCAAGTGGTGAGCGTTAAGCAAAATAGATCTCCTGCAATGACAGGGGCTCCGGTGTTAGCGACATGAGCGGCAACGATCCGAAGTACACGGATAACCACACAACAACATCGAGAAATATTTAGAGCCCACAAGAGGGGCGGTACCGAGGGTGCGCCTGAGGCACCGCCATTGCGAGATATGAGAGGTCGCTGCCGTGAAATGCTGAGCTGAGAAGCAAAGCAAACCAGCAACCAGCGATGCCATAGATCAGAAAAGTGGATAGCGGACGAATCTGCTACAAAGCCAAAGTGACTTTTCATCGGAGTTCCCAAATAACGTGCGGCGCTCTTAGCTGGACCATTAAAAAAAAGCCGAATAATGGAGAGACCAATAATGAGACATGGGTCTTCACAAAAGAGGAAATAGGGTCGTTGCGGAAAACCGTAAAGGAAACAGCAGAATATCGAAAAAGCAAAACGGTCTGAGTGAATAGAGTCCGGTCAACCCAATGAATGCTTGATTTTGAACGCAGTTCTAACTGGCTACACATCGATTTCGCAAACATTCCTTACACTGGACGCCTACCGTTATCTATCTAAAGCAAGACATTTACTACGTATATTGCAATTGCCTAAGAATTATGATTATTTTATTAATTTCCTCTTCTTCCGTTGCCAGTTTTGTCTATGCATTAATCGTGCTGTGAGAATCAGGAAGACTGCTTTTTGCGAAAGCTATTCCATGTATGTCGGAGTATCGCCCTCATAACTGTTAAGGAAATCATTTACGTCACCTAATTTTGAGGCAAAAACGGGTCACTACGGTTTACCAAAAACGCAATGCTTCGAACAATCGTCCTTTTGCAATTTTCTTAAGGAAAGGCACGTAGCAATTAGTTGGTATGGTTAAATGGAATTATTTTTTTGGTATCGGGAAGTGCTTGATAATTTGACAGAGATGTAAATATGTATGACCGCCAGGCACAATTGATGTTTCCGTTTTTCAGGCCGGCACGGATAGAGGGGGCGTAACCACGATGTGGTAACGGCCGTATACGTAGAGCTATTTCGAAATTCATGAAGCCGACCAGAATTTAACTTCTGCTTGGCACATCCAAACAGAAGTTAATAATTTGGGGTTCAGGTAGATCGTTTGTCGATATTCTAGAATGTCGTTCGCTTAGTACAAGGCCGTTGCGTCCACTTCTATATATTGGCGGTACATTAACTGGCTAAACGATCTTCTCTGTAATAACTAGCACGAAGCAAATGATCATCAGGGTCAAATTGTTACTTCAAAAATGGACTCGTACTAAAAAGTCGTATTTAGAGGTGTGCGTACAAACCTATAAGGCATGAATTGTTCGGTGGAGTTCTATATTAGGCAGATAAATCCAACTGTTAAGAGCATCACGAAAATACTGCTTAAGATGCACTGTAGTAATGGTGTAGATGTAAACACCGGCTCTTTATGTATAGTCGCACGAAAATGTGCCCAATTGATTAACAAATTCATAGCATGCATAGCCCGTTTACTACACATCGTCAACAGCAAATGAAGGGTCTACAGCGCACGTCCCGTCGGGGTCCTATATAATAGGCAAACAAATAACTTTACTAATATGCTCGGCGATTTGCACTCTTCTGTCCTACTGGTTGTTGCATTACAACGAACGCTATGTCGTTGTCGTAACATATTGAGTACAAAGCGAGCTGTTATTTAGCAGAGAACTCGACGTATCGAAGTAACGGAACTGAACACCATGTCACGTGATCTAGAAAATAAACGCCTTCCAGATTCATTTTAAAGCGTAGAGTCAGACAATAACACAAGCGCTGCACAACACCGACGGAGTACCCTCCTGGTGTCGTTTTGGTAACACATCTATCAATTAGATGCTTACCTAAAAATCCCTCGTACAGGAGGCAAGATGTCACAACAACGACTGGCGACAATGACTTGAGAACTGGCCTTGTTGTAGGCGAGCTCCCCTTTGGCTAAACAACAGCCATCACCGTTCGCCAATGAGTTAGCGACTTATCGGGCAAAAGCAACTCCCGGAAGTGGCATTAGAGAGAAAATCTCCTAGATGAAAAGGCATTTTCGTTCCCTCTTCTCCCTTTGGCCAGCCTCTGGTCGCGTTGCACTTGGGACCGTGTCGACTAGGGCCGCTCACTAGTGACTTCGTAACGTATACGCCTCCATTTATCTCATGTGCTATGACGGATGTTTTTTTCACATTGTTTGACTTGCAGGCTTTGCCACGAGCGTCCTGCTGCTGATAATCAGGCTTGTGTGTTGGAATGCGTGCATAATCATGTTTCGGTTAGAACCAGCCGCGTGCAAAAGAGACCATCTTATCGGGATGAATGGATGGGTGGCCTAGACGCCACGGGCTAGAACTGCGCGACTGTGGACTTTGTTTGGAGAGGACAAAAGCGGTATTGCTATGTCGAAACATGAGGTGACTATTGGCGTCAGTGACCATGAAAGGAGAAGGGCTCAGTTTAAGCGGCGTTTTAAAACTTATTTTCTTGACTTAGACATCCGGGTCGCAGACTTGTGTATGAAAATACACCAGCATACGAAGTGTAATACGTCGATTTTTTATAACGTATCATGTCAAAGCGTCTCCAGACGTATGTTTTATATTTTTTAGCGCTGATCATCAGCCAATATTGAACGTCCACGGTACTGCTTTTGCATCACGTCGTAAGAAGCGCCCCATATAAATGTAAATGTGCAACGACGGGTATCGAACCCGAAAAGTCGGTTTGGTCGAAACACGCACGCAAACGCGCCAAGCCACCGTGCTTGACAAACGGATGCTTAGCTTTAACTGACTGAAATTGTCGTTGCTATAGACTCATTCGTATCCAGCCATTTTCGTAAGAACTTGCTGTAGAAAAGAACTTCCAACGTGGCCTTAGATCTTTAGTGCTAATGACAAAAATGGTTGGGTGCTAGGGAAAATGCGCATATTCATTTCTCCAAAACTAGTTAGACGAGTTTTATACAGACTTCCACTAAAGAAAGAGTATGTCGGTTTGTATGGATTAGTAGGTGAGCCAAAAAGGCCATCCAGTCGTAAAAAAATAATTCGTTACATAAGAGAACCGATGCTGCTGCCATTGGTGTGTAGCTATTTTCTGTAGTTCTAAGTCTGAAAGGCCAACGCTCTACGTCGTCATTGGCGGCGTTCACGACTCTTTCGAGCCGAGTTCTGCCCGCACGTGAAGGGATGAGCATTTATGTAATGGTACTGCCGATATAGGCATTTTTATTCCGCAGTAAGCCACAGAATCAGCGATGAATCAGAAAAAATAAGTAATATGCACAGTAACGTGCGGCCAGTTATGGCTGACGAAGTTCTCCAAACAAAAAATAAAAACGTGACGATTTCATGCCGATATTGGAGCAGCGACGACAAAGTCAGAATAAGCCTAGTGCGCATCGGAAATATTTATTTTTACGCTAGAAATAAAAAAAGAAAAGACAGAGCTTCGTTTTGTCACTGGCCTCCTATGCCATCCGGGCGTGTTGTAGTAATAGATAGTCGTTGCAGACTCTCCTGAACTTTTACTTTATTATAACAATGACAAATAAATTCATAATAGTGTGCATTGTAATTAAAGCGTTCTGAGCAAAATTAAACATTCCCTCAAGGCATGTGATCAAGAAAGTAATGAAATAATAACAGTTGCCATATTCTTGATATATCCAAGGGGAATACCTTAAATTTCAGATGAAAGACATTATTAAAAGCGCTAGAGCCTACATAGCATCGCATGTTCAGTCCTCAAAAACAGTTATGGGATGCGCTAATGTACTATTTTTGTAAGTCGGAAAACTTAAAATAGCAGCTCGTTGATTAGTTAACACGATTGGTTTTAATGCGTATAACTCTACCAATAACCGATCGCTTAACAGTTACCGATTGGATTATACTACTTGATCAACAAACAACCCTCATGCGTTCATACGTCGGATAGTAAAATCTACGGTTTTGATAACACTGATGTGTATTGAAGTAAACCGTGCAGACTGCGCATTCACATTCCGGGCCGTTGACCGGCGCTCGTACCGTCCTGATAAAGCTCGTGTTTACCAACCTTGAGCATTTGCATTGTTGCCATGCGAACAGGTTGTGGTATTGACTGTCATTAGTTAACTTTGGGTTGTGCCATTACTATTAGCACTGACCAATCGAGGATTAAAGATTCTAAAGCGATGACAAAAGCTTTTTGAACTCAATACTTCATAGACGATGGTCGTCCTGATTCGAAACCATCAGTATCGCCGATAACGTTTATCTCGATATGCAAACAATAAAAAATTAAAAAAATGTGAAGAATTGTCTGTAAGCAGAAAGTAATGGCATTTTTAACCAACTGTCTGCAGCAATTTATAAGCCAAGTAAAAATATTTTATAAATATGAAACAGGTCTGGCAATGAGATCTTCGGATCTAGCCGTTCTCGGCGAGCTTTCAATGATTTTAGTTCTTCAGTAGGAAAAATTTAGCCGAATTCTTCATGTGATGTCGTGTCCTCGTACTGCAGTAGCGCAAATAGTGATGCAGATACGCAGTAATTAAGGGACATTTTGGAATCTAAATGAAGGAGCTTTTTTTAAGTTTGAACGTTATTGCGTTTCTTTCCCACAACGCGAAATTTAAAGTTACATTAACAAACAGCTAAAAGCTGCAAAACCAAATAAAAGCACACTCAATTTTTTCATCTTTAGTCCTTAACAATACGGTGACCAAATTTTAGTGAAATGAAGCTATTCTGCTTTGCCTTTATTTTCTCAATATTGATTGAAACTGCAAACTTTCGTGGGGACATAAAACTGACGTTTCCACAGACAGGAGGCGTTTGTTTCTTCCGCCGTGCACAAATTGTGATGAGATCAGCGTGAAAACACATTGACAGTACGGCATCGGTACGCGTGCTTTATCAACTAAATTTGATTAGTTTTATCGGAAGCGATTGTGATTCTTGAATGCGGCTACTTCTGTTTGTCGAGGTTTTGCTTCTGGGCAGACTTTTCTGGGCATAGTTTTAGTCCATCAGTCACAGTCACATTCGCCACTTTGCTTCACGCGAGACCCCGTGCGCTCCGCGCAGTATATTTGCTGGCATTGAAACGCACGCAAGATGTGAGGAAATACTTATCATGCTGACACAGTAAACTAACTAGACCATGACACAGCCTTATTCAGAAAAAATAGGAAGCAAGTTGTGAATATGCAACAAAAGACATTTAAGTACTATCACAGACGTCGCAATTGTTATTTGCCTGATGAGTAATGTTGGTCCAACGCGTGGACAACTACGTAGAAACATATCTTACACTTTCCATTCAGCTATAGCCATGCGATTACCACCAATGCTGCTACGACCGTCACTCACTGTTTGCTGTGAGGTCCAGCCACAGCTCACGTGAAGAACGTTAACATGAGTTCGTACGGCTTTAGACGCGTACGCTTCCTAGTGCACTAGCGCACTGGCGCACAGTAGACAAAGGACAAATCATTCTATGATTATTTGGTTTTATATCAACATGCGTGTTCTAGGATCTCATCCAGTTCAAATGTTGGCCATTTAGAGCATAAATAAACGTCTGTAGGTTTCGTTATGTTTTTCCGAAGAAGGCTTAGCTTTTCATGCCGTAATTGACTTATCAATCGGGTAATTTCGACTGAATGCAGACATTGGCGTACCGTGGACGTTAGGGGAGAGCGGAAAGAGCTTAGCAGTAGCTTTCCATTTAGCCTTATCTTTTTCCCAATGCATGGTTTGAGTGCAATAAATGTCAGATATTTGTACAAACGGCAGTGTAAATAAGCAACACTTCTCCTTGGGCTGACAAGGCCGGCGATCGTCTGTTAATTTTCAAACAAACAGCGGAAATGGTACCGCCTTCCACTGCAACCGTCCTTGTAAATCTCTGTCCCATTCCGTCAGCAGTGGATAGCCTTCTATCCTAAGCCCGAAAAAGACAACAGATAATTAAGTTTTCTTCCTGTTCGTCTACTTCGGCCACGGCAGCATCAGTAGCTGCAAACGTCTCGTAATGTCACCACTGGGTCTCATGGCTGGGAAAACAGAAAAACGCCGGTAAAGGCCGTATTCATTTGTTTCAATGGTTAGAAACACTAATCTAGGGCGCAGGATCACCAGGTTGGCGAAAATCAAATGATAAAAAAAAAACAACAACTAGTTGTTAGGCCGTCCAGAATAGAGCATTGTATTGGCGAGACAAGGCTTCAACAACCCCCGAGATATCCTCAAGATAGTAACAACAAGAAACTGACGTGAATTAGTGAATGCTTTCATCTTATGGAATATAACGCACTGCTAATATTGATAATTCAGTTATGATAAGTAGTGGAGGGGAAAATAACAGCGAAATGTTATCAATATTCTCACGCTTGACTACATATCACTGGGTTTCGTTCTCAGTGGAAAAACCAACCTGTTTAGACATCTTAAGGGCAGCTCATGTCGCTTCCGATGTAGATATTCGCATGTTGCGTTGCCAAATTGGTCGAAATTTGAATAGTCATAAAAATGCGCAAAACTCAACTGTACAATGTTAAATGGCCGGATAGGAAGCACAAGTAAGAGTGCCACGTTTTCGCTAAACTCGGAGACACGTTATCATTCCTTTGTTCAATTTGACTTAATGGCCTTTGTTGTCATAACGTGACGCAAAGGAGTCTTGAAGATCTAGGAGGAAATTGGCGTGTCATTCCGAAATAGTTTGAAACGATGCGTCATTTAAGGGTCACGGTTAATTGCGAGGAAAAGACGTCATAGGGAAAAGTCCCTTAACTTTAGGATCTTCTACCAACAATACAGGCTTGTTTCTAGCAGCGACATCACGTAGTTTAAGAAGTTCACGCACGGGTATACGACAGAGACGCGCCCCGTATGGAAAAGTGGTGCACAAGTTCCGAATAAAGATATTGGCTCTTCAGCTTACGACAATACTAACATAAGACAAGGACAATTACCTAGCAAAGCGAACTTCGAAAAGCGAATTCCATGCAATTTTATGCGAATTGAAAATGAAAAAACTAACAAAATCCATTTCACCAGAGGTTTACGTAATAGCCTAATCAAAGACAGGTTTGCCTCCCTTACTACGCTCATCCGCAAGGCATCTTCGTTCAAGTTTGTCCCTTGTATTAGACCGCGATACGCGGTAGCGGCACGGATACTTACCCAATGAAGTGCAATCCGCTCCTGTGAATTCGCTCCACCGGAAAGGTATGCCAATTTAATCCACTGGGAGCAGGTAAACCTAGTGAGTTCGATATAGTCCAGTAGCAAAACGAGGAGCGACGTTGAAATCCTAAGATCGTTCTTCCTCTCTTGTGTTTTTCTATCTTTCCTTTTTGTTTCTTGGCTTGGTCAGGTTTCGTCAGCTTACTGGTTTCTTTCGTGTTGCCACACCAGCGATCGCTCTCGGTGTGAGCGTTTCGTGAGTTCGGTGATTCTACTTCTGGTTGGACGCGACGGCCGTCAATGGTTGATGCTGTATAGCGCGCGCAATTTTACCCTCGCAGAAGCAGCGGCGACGGCGGCGTTGGCTGGCAGCTCCAACTCTTTCGACAACAACAGCACCACTGGTAATAGTGCAGCGACGATTGCAGCGCGGACGAGTGCGCCACTAGATAGATGGCGGGCCCTGGATCGGCTGGTGTTAGCTGCCAGCAGTTGAGGGAATGGAGCGCTGGAAACTCATGGGAGAGGGAGTTGCAGCGCATACACATAGCGACATGGCTAGTGATGAGAGACATAGCGCAACACGGAGCAGGAGAATATAGACAATACGAGCTATTGTGATTGTCTGGGACGGTGCTTCCACTTGCTCTGTGTTATTATCTGGCACTCGACACTGATTTGACAGTGACGCTCGTCTGCTCTCCTCCGAGGTGCAAGACGAAGTTTGCGAAAGCGTAGCAAAAAGACAAACATTAAATGCATCCATGTCAAGATGGCGGGGCCGGACTTGAGCCTTGCTCCCGCCAAGCAGTGAACGAAGCTCGAATTGAATAAACTCGTTAGCCTGACAGACACCAGTCACCCGAAAAACAACGCTCGTACAGCCACAAAGATAAAGTTCTTATGACTAAGCGTTTGAAGGTTAGAAGCAACACGTCAGCATCTGCATTGTCCAGGATGTAAATCTAAATGCGATGCAACAGGTGGGCACTACGTCACGTAATTAGCGGACAATAACTATAAACTAGCCTACAAATGAACTCGTTGTCCTGGTAAGCTAAAGGTCCAGCCGAATCATATGGCTCACCTCAGACGCCACGAATCAACGATGGCGAAATTCATGCTTTAGCACTCAGTGGATGCCCATTTCAAAAGAAAATTAATTTCCAAGCTATCTTTTATTTAGCTGTCTTATGCTGAAAAATTCTTCAACAACATGACCAGCATCACGGCCAAGCGCCCTGTGCAAATCCAACTCCTTGTTACGAGATCTCTGAACCGTATTCCTGCAAATGGTGAATACAAAAAATGCATCCCCAGCGCCATACTCGACCTGCATTCAAAGTTAGTTACGAGTCATTGTTAGTTACGACGTTGAACACCATTGTTTGTCTAGGAAGGCAGCCTGTCCTGCGGAATAGAGTGGAACAGTAAAGTTCTTTAGGTGGTTTATTTAGAAATTCACGGTAGACTTAAAATGAGCGGTGACCCCTAAAAGTCAAGTGCCTAAACAAGCACTATTAGTCGTAAGTAACCTGACTAATATGTCGCAAATATGTTTTTCTTATTGGCCTATATTGTTTCCGAAATATTTTTTAACTACCCTTGATAGCTTTGCATTTATGGCTTTGCCAGCAAACACTTCGTTACTAGTAAAATGGCTAAGATATTCAACATTGACTCCTTTCGTATGGCACATGTTTAACATCTTTGGCCGAATGGAAAGCTTAACACCGTTTCGCGCATCTGGCACTCTGACTAAGACAGCACACCAGCAACATTTATTTGTATCCTGGAGTAATGATTGCTGCATTTCTCACGAAGAAATTTTGTCAAGTTACTAATAAACAATGATAAAAGCGGATGTTCTCCGGGCACAATTGAAGAACCAGCGAAAGTAATGTTAGATTAACTAGATATGTCGTCTCAGCTTCAATTACACTAGTATTAGCCTGGTATTAGTAAATTCTAGGTATTAGTTCAGCCAGAAGTCTCTACGGCCGATCTCCCTCAAAGGCGTCTACTCCTTCTCATCCTCTAGATGGTGTGAAATTCTGAGGTTTCGTTGATGCTACCACGCCTAACCTGTAATGAAATCATTACAGGAACTAGCATGCTGATACACTGCGATAGGGTAATCATAACTATAGATCTCATGAGAAACGAGCCATAGGCAAGCTGATTTAGGATACTTTAGTGACTGAGTAAGAAAGAGCTACCGGCAGATACATTAGCTAAATAGTTATTGACGTTTGACCAAATTGTATCAATGTGTTACAAAAAATCTTTAACCAAAGCAAAAATGATAAGAAATCACAAGAATCGATAAAAATTTTGTATTGAAAAGGAAACAGATAAGGCAAATTTTAAATCGCAGCTTAAAGTGGAATTTGTAGACAGTTCACATTTTACGCTCACGGTGCTTCTCGTATTGGTCTGGATTATCCGAAGCACACCGAGTAATACTTCCAGGGACGAAATGTGAACGGCATGACTTCAGCCGACTAATAGATCACTACAGAGTGACACTATAATAAGGGCTAGTGTTGCAGTCAACTATTACGGTGATGCTTTCAAACTTGCGTGCTTTGAACAGATGCAACGTTTGAACTAAATGAGTTCAAGCAATCACATTTAGCATTTTTCGGAGGTACTTCCGTTTACTGTTCACAAACAAGGGGTAACCCTTTGGGAGCCTCTATAAAATTTTATATGTAATATTCATGTAATTTATCATCATCCAATCATCAATATTTCAGAAAATAAATATTTGCATAATGAACATTAGTTGTTCTGTTCGGTTTACGAAAAAGCCGAATCGAAAGGGCGGCAAATAGAGGGTTTATGCTATCACTCGGCTTGTTTTTCTCAATGGGGCAGTGTAATGGAGGCTTGCACCGTTACCCAAGACTAACACCGTGTTTTTTGATTGTTGTGCCGTCTTCTTAAAAGCTTTGGACTTCTCCATGTTTTGATTTGGCTCCGATATCGAGCAATAACAAATTAATGGATGTAAATTCCAAATTCAGGTAATACTTTAATTGCGTATCTATTGGCAATGCCACTGTGAATGGTCTTTCTTTGCCTGGTCTCTTTCGAATCGGTCAACGCAAACAGGTGCGTGGCTTAACTATCGCAACACTATGCTGCAGCCCAGCTTTTTTACTGATTGGTGGTATTACCAGTTGGAGTTAAAATACACCACACGTGTTTCCAATTGGTTTAGGGTCAACAAAGAACTCATCTTGATTTTTCAGATGCGTGCAGGTCTATTTGCACACTGTTGCGACAGAGACTGCCAAATTTGGCCGCACAATACCCAAACTCGACGCTCTCCATTGCCCAAATATTAAATCAAGAATTTCAGCTTGATTAAAGCTGAATGCTGCAATGTTACATGTTATTCCAGCTTTCTCCGTAGTTTTTGCTGAAAGCTATTGGATAGCATTATCGTCACAGGCATTGTGTGCCCACTTAATGTATTTATTGAAATTACATTTACTATTATCGTATTATAACAGTGTCACGACGTCATACTATTTCGTTTGATATGTGTATAATATATATAGACAGTCAGTTCTCGCTACCTGAGCAGTGCGAACGTTTGAACAGTTTTACGGGCCTCTTTCGCTAACAATGAATAAACTTGAATAAATTTGCATAAAAAAAATGAATCCTTGCCAAATATACAATCGATGGAAAGGTAAATATTACCTGATTCAACAGTGCAGTGCTTCGGTAGCCTGTGAATCAACCCTGCCTGTACCGGTTAAAGAATCTTCATGCCTTTAATTAAATGCGTGTGACCATATTTCTCTTTCTCATAAAGAGGTCTGAACATCGCATTGCAAAGTTAGTTGAAAAAGTAAATAATGTGAAATATATAAGTGCTAAGATCAGACAAAGGGCTTTTGAACCCCTAGATCCCTAAAAGTATTTTCAAGAGGATTACCTTGTGTCACAATAAACACCAAGGGGCCTAGTCCTCTGATATGAGTACCTCGTATTTGCCCATCGAATATTTCATGTCTTACATTACTCTGAAATCTCGCTTATGTCAACCTGGAAAGTGGCTTTATTACTGTCGTCCTGGGCAGGAACGTAAATGAAGATTTATCCATATAGAGTAGCAAATTTGTACCTTTTGACGAAATTTGTTATAATGGCTTCAAGCCTCATGGGACTCCTGAAATGCAAGTTGGAGTATTGCGCATAACCAAATCTAACTTAGCAAATTAACTTCATTTAGTATAGGACCTCCGAATCCGAAAGCTCTTTCATGAGCTCTTATGCGACCTATTGTACGAATTACCTGTGTACCATTTTTAACTAACTAAGCGGACGTTAAGTTACCTTTGATGAAGCTATGGTTCATCTTACCAGTGAAAAGGTTCATTTCCAAGTGAAACTCAGTGTGCTTTATTTTAATTTTTTGAAAATATTTTGAAAAACGCCTGTTTCTCGCAAGCGATTTTTAAAGAGTTCGCTAGAGTTTACTGTTCAAAGCTTGTTACAAAGATGTCTGAACGGGTTTGAACGGGTCACCGCAGTGCCCAGCAGCCTAGACTCTCGGAGCAATTGGACAACTCTAACCCTTAAGATACCGGCAGCACGTAGTTTTACGCGGAACCTCACACCTGCAGAGAACCGTCTACTAAATCGTACATGAACACTCCGTTGGGGACCGAAAATTTGACTATTTAAAGCTGGCTGCTTGGCATAATGTTAGCAGGAAGATGCCAATCAAATAATATTGCTATTTGGAGCTCCATTATGAAACTAAAATAGCTTAGGTAATCTGTCTTCAACTTTTCTGGTACAAAGAATCTAAATCGTAGAAGCATAGAGCTCTGGATTCATGAAATATTATGGCAGTTCAATGCTAAAAATTGTTGATCGACAGACATAGGAGAAAAAATGTGCCACAAATGGAGCAACAAAAATGAGTGACACACAGACCACTGAGGAAATATTGGCGCAATATTCGAATGGATACCAACCAAATGTTTTTATCTTTGCTATTCGAATGACGATTATAGAATCCATTTTTATCTCTCGTATTCCTATGTCTGTTTTTACTTACATGTTTTATATTAGGAAACCCCAACTAGCTAGACACTTATCGATTTCAAAAAGAGGTAAATGGAGCAAGGAACATTAGAACCAGACTGAATAAAATACTAGGAACACCAACCAACAACTTTGTGCCGAAATCTACTTACCGACGCAATTTCTAAGAAATCACATTTTTCGTATCTATATATTGCCTCATTCGACTGGTAATGCAATAGAGGTACCATTTACCACCCACGACCATATACCCTGTTAAAAGGAGGTCAATCCTCATCGGCCCAAGCTTGGCCTATTAAGGAACTGGAATCTGAGCCGGCTAGTCGTAGTGTTCTGCATAAATCGTGAAATTGCGTATGCACGATAAAAGGGTTAATTTACGTAATAAATGCAAACAAACTTATAACTTATTAGCTCTATTAGCTCTACTGATATGATTCTGCATATCGTATCTCTTCGGAAATTCAAGCTCTATTCTTCAGCTGAATAAGTAACAAACACATCTTAGGATAAGACAGGATGTCAATCTTGATCTCAAACTACGCGTGTGTGAGAGCACAACTCTTCTCTGAGAACGAGCCGCGTCAAGCAGTTGGCTAGTTTGCAAATCTTGCAATCGAACATCGCGCAGTCTTAGCGACTACAAGAAGCCATATAAAAATGCGATTATTATACCCACAAATTTAGACCGTCAGATAGATTACCTATTACGATTATTATGCCAGGAAATAACTTATTACATAGAAATTCGAGCGATTCAATTCCAGTCCTAAAATTATTTTGAGTCCTGTCGTTTATTACAGACAAGAGCAGAAGTCAGGCGTTATCGTGTACATGTTAACGGTGCTTAACGAGTTGCATCGATGACCGCTGACACCGAGACCCTCAACGACTACGTAATCCTCTTGTGTCATGTCGCGTATGGACGTCCAGGAAAATATCATCAAGATCCGACTAGAATATTGTTTTCTTCAGAAGTGCTATTACCTTGGATGGCATTCTTTTTGAATGCAATTCTAGTTCAAGCGGCGGCATATCATCGCGAGTTGCTGCAATATTTGTATCTACCACTCTTTTAACAGGTTACTACAGCTTTTATTCGTTAACGGACAAGAATCCAGTGTCGATGTGGTCTTCGACCTCTAATTCCGGCCTGCGCTCTCTCTCCCCC
>MNPL01012798.1:20755-32084 GCA_002081605.1 Tropilaelaps mercedesae
TGTGCAAGTTTTCGGTAGCCGTTTACTATAATATTTTTTGCAAATTTTCTGGTAGGCTTTGTTTGGACTTTGAGAGAGTTGTTCACTTGAAGCAAAGCAACAGCTTGGTTTGATATGTGCACATATTTGCCTGAGCTCCAAGGAAATTCTATTACCGTTAGTCTAGCCGATCGGTGGTTTTTGTATATTGCAATGTAATCAATCTGCGAATAAAGCTATAAATTATGAATAAATTGAAAAAATATGTCCATTAGCGCACATAACATTTGGAACGAAATATACAGTGCCATTAAAGCCTAGCGATATCTATAAAACAATATGAAGACGGCCACTGAAGCAAATGTAGTTGTTCACGAACTGCCACCAACCATCAGGAATGCCACTACGACTGGATAGAGCCGTACAAGTGAAACCGAAAATCTGTTTGTGAAAAGGGCCTATACCTAAATGTATTGCAAGGCATGGGTGAAATTAAATATCTTGCTTTAGCGAGCGAAAGAGTCGCACTTGGTTGCCACGTGGTGCTACCGGTGTGTCTTACGCCGAAAAACGGAGAGAATCACTAATTTTTAATCATTCTCACACTCATCGCAATGCCACCGATTGCTGCATACGGTATGGATTTGCTCGTAGAGAAAAAATAATTTCTTTAATTTTATGATTTAATTTGTATGTTGGTTTTCATAAAAAGGGCTGACAACTGCTGCTTGTGCGATATTGTCAAGGAAATTCTAATCAATTCCATTGCGGCTCTGTGACTTTGACGTCTGAAAGACCTTCGGTGAGATTGCGTGTGATATCTTCTGACAGACGAGGGCCGTTCTCATCGGCCATTCGCCCGAAGAGACATTCAGACACGGCGTAGCTCACGGAGCGACTTACAGAAAGACCTGCCATCCAACTGGATGACGCACAGAAAATCCGTATGCGCAAGCTTTTGTACGGTTGATCAATACTTACATAATATTTTCCGCTATTTCCGCTATTTTACTACTGGCAAAACCAGACCGAAATGCTCCACAGATTGAATTGGACCACCTATTAAGATGCTGCCCAGTGGACTATTCAACGTTCTTGTTTGTCTACTGTCCAAATTTTTTACAAAACGTGCATCCGGTAGCACATAATCGAATGCGAACCATAAAGCTTTGAATTCGAATTTCTTGACTCGCATGTACACGTGTGTACATGCGAGTCAAGGCAGTTATTTTCTGACAGATTTGTCAATAAAGTTAATAACTATTCTTATTTAATAGCATTTGCCAGTTCGTGTAGTAGCTAGCGTTCACGTTGCTCTTCAGAGAAAAACGCAAGCAAAATTCTGACGGCGTTAAATCGTATAACCTTGACGCCGAGTGAACATCTCAGTTGCGCGAGATTACCTGTTTGGGCACTAAAACCCTCGAAATGTGAATCGTCGTCCGGGACGAAAACTTTACGTTCTATGGTCGTGATTTTTCGGAATGGCAGTTTATCCACTTCGCTCCGCTCTGAAGTCGACTAAAAACAACCGAGTATATGTTCGCACCAAGTTGCTATTCACCGTGAGTGAAAATACGAGATGCATGCTTTCACTTCATCTGTATACAGGGGCGATCATGTATGACGAGCGTAACGGCTCCTCGGAAATCACAGCCACCATTTTATAAAGCTTTCTTCATATACGGCTAGGTATGGCTGCGTTGCAGATATCATAGTTAATTTTATACAATATACGATGCGCGCATATACTCGGCCCAGCTACTCAGACCTGTTCTGCGCATCGGTAGCAGATTATTCGCAGTCAACTTATATTATAATCATTAAAATATGAGCATGTAGGGACTCTGTAAGAAATAGAGCCCTATGTAAGGTAATTGTTTATTTCAGCTTTCAAAGAAAGGTACATATTAGCCTTATGTCAATCTAGCGAATGCGGAATCGAGCTCTTTACTGATACAGCTAATATATAACAGTGAGTAAAGTCTCATTATCAAATCCTCCTCCATTTTTATCAGCCAGCCATTAAAACATCATAAAACGCCCCCAATATTGCCTCCGTGTTTAATCCGATTGCGACGTAAAAAAAAAGAGTCTCCGCTTTTCCCAAGATGCACAAATGCATCAAACCACCGAGCACAACCTTATTAATAAATTCAGGTAGAGCTTATGCCTCCCTAAGTATTTGCAAGCGAGAACTAGATTTAGTCTGGATTCGACTGAGGACCTGGTCCATTTTTGCAAATTTTGTGTAATAGTAAACAGTATGGCCCAATTATTACAATGTGAAGCTCTGTCAAATTAAAAATGTGAACTCTTAAGTTAAATAGATCTGCATTAAAGGTTAATGAGAAATACGCACGTATAGTTTTACCAACAGAAAGGTAACGTTTACGTGAAGAATATTCTATCAGTTTTCAAAGAAACAATTTTAATAAATAAAAATCATACACACCCATTTGTGGAATAATGTATACTTAACTCAAATGCAGGTGGAGATATACAGCGAGTCTAACAAAGGCTCTTGCTTAAAAAAATCGGAAACAAGGTCTATTTGAAAAAATGGAATACTTTTAGGAGTTCGTTCTGCTAGGTATGCTAAGTCGCAGTTGTTAACGTGTGCATTTTTCAAGATGATCATTGAATTGGCCGACTTGTTAAGTAGAGCTTGACAAACATTTAGTGTGTCTGTAATAATCAGCACTTAGTATACAGTTCCCTAGCTACTTTGTCCATCAGGTTTTTACTGTAAAAAAATTAACAACTAGATGAATAACATTTTACCACTGCACATTACTCCAAAGAACGACAAACCGTTATTTTGATTATCTCCAATGCCAAAACTGCATTTATTTAAACTTGTCTTTTACCTCCTCGCCTATTAATTTTTTCGGTTTCGTTCTTCGCATGGAGGACCATCTAGTGTCTGCGTTTACCTCCATCTCACTCCACCATGTGCCCCTCAATGTATTTCTAGCCATTTCCATCAACGGTACCGTAGTTCCATCTCGATTTCAATTGTTTCGTTCTGTTTTCTTTCATCATTTAATTTGAGTTAGATGCAACCTCGATATTTCTGCCCAGCTCGCACCTGACTCTTTTCCCTAATACTATTATTATTATTATTAGTGTTATTATTATTATTATTATTTACTGTCGTTAGCAATTTTTTCAGCAGTTATCTTGTATCTTCGACCACCATTGACGCCATATTCACACGGCACTACCAACTCCTTACACTGTCGCCGCGTATTGTGTTTTTGGATATCAACTCAGGTTAGTTCTGGGCCCATCACTAATGTTCCTATATTCTCGATCATCGGATGTGGGACTGTTTTCCAAGGGTCGCATAACAACTGCGTGCTTATTGTCTTTGTTAGGGAAGCACACTCCCCTTTTTAGGAGGGGTTTATCGTCTGCTGTCACGGCGGCTGTTGTTCATTATTCTGGTGGTTACTACTGTTATCGTACTTGGTGGGGTTATAGCTCGTGGTGTCGTGTCTAACATGATTTATTTTACTCTTAATATTCTCGCTTTTATTACGCTCTTTTATTGTCTTACTTATTCTCGTTATCGAAGTCATCATTATCAGCGTCATCGCCATTACTATTTTTATCCTCGTAAAATAATAATAATTATAATAATAATTATTATTAGTATTATTATATACAGGTAGAAATGTACAATCGGCTGATCCAGCAGTGAGCCGACGTTGACGGCGCCACCTAAAACAATTTTCGCCATTCACTCCCATTACGGGCACCTGACGACTTCCTGCGATCCATTAGCCTTCACCCAAAAGCTTTTCCCTACCCCGTTCTGTAATCTTTTACCTCTGCGGAATATCGAGAAATCATTATATCAACATCGCTATATACTATAAGGTTACTTCACTCGTGTAGCGTCGCACATTGTTCAGGTCAGTAGCAACTCGCTATGCTACATTTGATTTGCTTGGCAATAGCGGAAGCGGACGGCGTGTTAGATTCACGCATGCACGCTATGAAAGATAGCAAAGGTCAACGTACTTATCGTTTTTAGGACGCTTCTTTGAGTTGGCATCGACGACTTGAGATGGATCCACGCTAATGTGGCGTACGGTTCGCTGTTTCTCCTTAAACAGTGAGGTGCACCGTATCGTTAAATGTGCCACGCCAAAGAACAAAATAGCGACAATTTGTTGTGCAGATATCCTGAACTCAAATCGAAATGCGTTTTGTCCAACCTATATCTCTTCATGACGTTCACATATAATTAGGACGTTTGTGGGAAATTGGACAGCCGTTTCGGCATACTGCAAGTTATACTTCTGTTTTAAGTCTTCGGTGGCACATACATATATTGCTAACGCTACTCGTTTATGCATCAGTATATCGTACTGATGCTAGTAGAAGAAGAAGGAGATCATCCACTGCTTGTTTGGATAGTAACAGCAGCAATAGCCGTAGTCCATTCGTAATGATCAGATAGACGATAACATTGATACGTTTCGTTTATTGGATATTTAAAAAATACTAAATTTTCAAGGTACGGTTATATATTGTCATCCAATTGAAGCAAAGTGAAAACTATCTGCATGTATACGTAATTTTCATATGTATGATATATGTGTAGGTATCTGTATATATTTACACTGTCAATCAGTCTATCTATGGGTGGGCTAATGGTTTCTCGAAGTCCGCTTCGGAAGTACTGGTCGTGCTCGCGGAAGGTTTGCATGCATGTTGGCCAGTCTGCTCGGTAGACCCTAAAAAGCCCTTAAGATGTCAGTCATACCGTCGCATCGTCACACCACTGTATTTCAACTCACCTTTTTCCCCCCCACTGCGACAGAACTGTTGAAAACAACGATGGTAATTCTTTAGGCCGATGTAGTAAATTATAGTACGAAAGAGACGCAACACAAACAACAACTGAGATTAAAACAGCACCGAGATGTGTCGCGGTTTTTTTTTGTTAATTTGCTGTTGTTGCTCGTATAACCACAGTTGTGCTTTTATCACTACGGCTCAGTAATTCATGGTTTCATCGACTGCTCCCTATGACTGGTAAAACTTACATAACGATAGGTATTTAATCCGGTTTCGATTGAAATCGGAATCGGCGTAACTTTTGCCTAAGTTCGGTTATGCACTATAAGCATAATTTTTTTCTAATGTTGCACGTTTTTGCACTGTGTTAACACGGTGAATACATATAAACTCGGCGTAAGTGGTGATGCGGTTTATAAGAAGCAGCACGGTTCGAAGTGACAGGTGGATCGAATAACTCGGTCATTACCTTTGCAGATATTTTAACAAAGTCAGTAAGGCTACCCATTCGGTCTTCTTATCGCACCGTTTTTGGCCCAACTTCGTACGCTTTCTCTGCTTTGCCTGTGACAGTGACAAAGCGCCGATCCTCTCTATGGCCAATTAACAAAAAATTGAGCAAAGTATTTTACAGAGAACAGACTCAACCAACTAAACAAAACAACGGCCATAGATCAGCGGTAGCAGTTGGTTAAATAAACTACTAATAATATTACACTAAATGTATGTTCGTACAACACGTTTAATTTGTTTATGGGAGGAGGCTTAAAGCACTTAAAATCTAGTAGCGTTTTCTCTTAGTTCGAAAAATGCTGATTACTATGAATGCGTAAGGGCATTCCTCTTTGCCTCTGAACCAAGCGTTAGTATATAAAAACGTCTTTAATATATAATAAATAATAATATTCGCGTTCCTGTTCGAGCAGTTGAAACCTTGCTTTTTGATCACGGAAAAGTCAGCCATGGGGTTTTGCATCAGGAAACAATCGTGGATTTGCCAATATGTCTACATTTTCATCCTACGCCCGTCTAGTATTTCGTCTTCATTGATATCTCAGAGCAATATCAGGACAACTGTATTAACGACAACGTAAATGCTCTGTTTAGCAATATTACATCGGCGATGACCGCTCCCTTGGTAACTGTTATAGCTATCTTCGAATTAGTAACCTTCAACCCCGACGGGTTTGCTGATAGCAAGCAGCGTCGATTTAGACACGATAGCGTATTATAACTATTGGTAACTTGGTTGTTTACTAAATTATCATTATTATTTCTGATGTCATTATTTTCATTATTCAGTTCTGTCCTCTATCCTTCTGTCCACGGCTGTATGTTTCCTCTGCCTTGTCTTAGCCTATAATCTTTATTCTCGGACATGGCGTTCTTGTGTTCTCTTTTGAATGTTCTATATCATATTTTCCTTCTCTCTCGCGACCTTTTCATGTTTATCCATACATTCGTCACCACCATCGTTCCATCACCAGTGTGTGCGCGCCACGTTTTAACTCCAATAACATCATATCTGCATCTTCAGAGTAGCTTATAGTATTATCGTTATTGGATGTCGTAATCAGCATAATTATCATTATAACCGTACGACGGTCTGTATTCAACTCTCATTCTGTCGCTGTTTCTCCACCAATCGATGTCCCTCTTTTTCTTATATCGTTTAGTGCTCTATGACTTCGCTTGCGTGCTTTCTTGCTTTCGTTATAGGATGCGTTTTCGCTGGCCATGTGGCATCTACTTTGACTCTTGGACTCCGTATTCCTTGCTTCCACCTAACAGGCAACCGTACCCCAACCCGAGCTACAATATATGCACTTGCCGTCGCCTTCCCCTCGGTGGGCGTCAAACAATAAATATTCCTCGACCGACTTTAGTTGTTACACATCGTGATTATTTTAGTGATTAATTCGTATTTTCAGGCTTTCTGTTTATTACGTCCTCTCTCCCTCTCAATGCGCAATTAATTTTTCTTCCCTACCCACCTTTCCTCTCTCCCTTTTCCTCTCTCTCTTGGTTTCCCGGCTAACTAGGTGAACAACAACGTATGTTGTTCATACAGAAGATTAGGTGTGCTGTTCGAAAGGAAAACAGCTGGGAGTCATTTCTTCGAGGAGCTCCAAGGGAGGCGCGTTAAAGACAATCATTTTAAAAATAAGATATTTTTTTCTAACCTTTAGAGAAGCAAGCAAAATTGAAAGAGGAGGGAGAGCAAGAAAGCGCGCACGCCGGATTGATGTAATTATGTAGTATTACTATCCTCACCGGTCGCTTAACTCAATGCCGTCTCATCGATAAATAATAACAGCATTGCTAATTAGTGAACAAAGACCATCTTTTTGTCATCCGTTACTAAGCGGCTTCATCCCAGTGGAGTGAATCAATTGACTTTACTGTTAGCTTCGATCTATCTCTTCGTAGCATCTAGTACTACCTTCGCACCAGTGATTGGCCTAAATTATGCCTACCACCCCCATGCCTATACAATTATTTATATAGGGCTGTTTCTTTTTCCGTCTCACTACCCTATAGCGGCGTTCTTCCCATTGGCCTCCATTTTGTCCTAGCAATTTCTGCTTTCGACACGGCTTTGACACTCGTTTTGCCCCCACTTTCGCTAAGTCTACAATGTTGCCACGATGCTTGCGTATCGTAATAGTTGTGGTAGTACTTATATTAGGTCGTAATAAATAATTGGAGTATTGGTAGTTCAGTTATAATGGTGATATTAGCTGTAGTATGTTGTATTAATAATTGCTGTTGTTGTAGCTGTGGTACGTTAGCACTAATAAAAGTAGCACAAACTACTGGGCATTAACTACGAACTAGAAGAGAGAGCTGCTACGTAGCAGCAGCTATATCATTGATGATCTCGACGGTTGGGACTGCTCAACAGAATTAACATTTAGTTCTAGCTCACCGCCACACCGTCGTAACGACACTCGGCAATCACCCCATCGCTTGATTCGTCGCCATCGGACCACTAATCATCAGCCACGCCATCAATCACTTTTTAAATATTGTCTACTTCGCCGTTGTTCTATTCGCTACAACGCACGCGCTTCTCTGTGCTTTGCCTTGCACTCCACCAGCTTTGCTATCTTCTCGACCATTGGCGAATCTCCCTCGTCTGCTTCTGTCTCAAGGATCGGCCATGTAGTCGGCATGCGTACGGTTTGATAAAACATTTACCCCGAGCTGTCCCTAATCAATAGTCAAATATTGCCATGCACCGTACTACAATTACGTACGGATTGATAATTTGGCATAGTCCAGTATCTCTCGGCCACTGTATGACGTTCTTCTATTTACTACTTGGTCGACCCACCTGCCGAGTTTGGAATTTGCATACAATTCACTGAACTCTAGCAGCTGCAGTTGGGTCCGTCTGACGCTTGGAGAACATTGTATTGGTTGCGCAATCACCATCATGCCACTCGTCATTCAATGTGGTAACATATTCACAAGTCTGACTCCAAAGTGTCTACGTGGAAAAAACTCGTGGAACTGAAGATGTTGCCAATCTGATGCCTCGCTGGTCGCGCAATTAGACAAGACTAATAAACTAAATTAAGGACCACTCGTCCTCTATTTGATGAGGCTTAGAGTGGTCCCTGATTTATCGTGCAGTAGTACCAGTTTCTTCGAGAAGTCTCGGCCTTTTTGTCTCGTTGACAACATGTCGGACGCTTCTTGACTGTTCCCTGGCCGGGACAGAACGAAGTTTTCAAGTTGTAGGGAGCAAGGGCTTGAATAACGGAGTGCGGTTGGCTGGCTGGCAGAGTGGCGCCAATATTTATTTCGCCGTTTATGTCACTTGTTGCATACAAGCTCGTGTAGTCTGACTCAGTGTTCGCCCATATTCCTCCGTCCCGATTCTCACGTTCGACGAACCACCGGTTCGATACATAAACACCCACTGTCACAGATAGGATCTCACTGAAATTTTGAATAGAAACACGTGTGAAGGCATTTCCAACGAGACAAGGTTGCACAAGGAAAGAAAATAGATCTTGCTAAAAGTAGTCAATATTTGTCAAGTATTTGTTCTTTGAATACAAATGCTTTTAGATTCAAAAGTGATTTTTGAGACATTTGTATGAATATTTAATTTGACAAGCTTCCATATTCTTTCACAATACCTACTAGCGAGTGGCTAGTATTTGTTAGTTATGATATAGAGAGGTCCGAAGGTTAGGTGAGTCGGCAGTGTTTATTTAAAACATTTGAACGATGTTCGTTTTTAGTTGGAGGTGATGCATGCCCTGATTCAAAGTTCGATTCACCTTGGATATCGTTTTTGTATATCGTACTATTATACATGTCACACAACAACTGCGATAACAAATAATAGTGATGTATGTTTTAAGTCCGTTGTGGCTAATATAGAGAAGTTGCAACTTCGATGCCCGTTAGCTTTAATGGAAGAGTATGAGACAAACGATACATTTTTGCGGGCGTGGCTCTAAGTATACCTTGAATAAGAAGACCTTACGAATTCTATGAAAAGATAGTTGCAAGACTTTTGGCGGCAATTGTTCTCAAGCTTTCCACAATACTTACCAATTGGTTCCGTCAAGTCCAGGCGAGAACTCATCCTCGGAAGAGCTGTTTTGGAAGGTAGCTTGCTTGGTCAGCAGTTTTTTGTTTAATCCGTTAATCTTCTGCTCGCGCAAAGTACAGCGGTCATACGAGTGATAGGCCTTCGTCATATTTTGCATGTTACAACTTCAAGTTTCGCTGTAAAGACCTTACTGCTTGTTATCCTATTGTGAGAGCTCTCGTCATGAGGACGGAATGACTTCCTCATCAGCTGAGAGATTCTCAGATCTGGCTAGAGTTCACCAATTCGATCGGTTAAATTCGAGCGGTTGCAATGGCCTGCTCACGATCGTTCTGTGTGTCTAATATTCCGTGATGTCCAATCCTGTCTCATATGATCATGAGGCGTTGGACTCGATATCTCCCGTCTGTAGGAATGGATGGCCCAGGATTTCCTCCGCTCTTGGTCGTTCAGAAGGCGTTCTGCGGATCAGAAGGATAAAAGAGCATTGGGAAAAATACACACGACGCAGCAAAAAATACAAATTCAGTTTTTACATTGCGTTACTCTAGTTGTTTTGTGAGAACGTTTACAAATATATCAGTTGCTCTTCAGCAAGGTAGAGAACGAATAATAACGAAAAAATATGATACTACAGCGTTTGAGGGATCAAATGGACAATCAGTTGCCACAACTTTTGCACATTATGAAAGTGCTATTAGTCACAATGACTAGGAAAACATTCTGGAATTCTTCAAATGTTTAATGTAAAGGTTTACCTGTTCAGACACTTAAGGACGATGTCCCTGGCGTTTTGACTGAGATGCTCGGGAAACTTTGGTTCGGAGGTTCCCTGTCCGATTGCGAACGCCGCAGCAAGCGGTGAAAGCTCGTACCACGGCGGTTTAGTTTGGAACATTTCAATAAGTGTACAACCAATTGACCACATGTCAGATTTATGACTACACTCTTGTTGGCAGATGACCTCAGGGGCCATCCAGTAAGGCGTTCCGCGAGCCGACGCCGCCAAACGCTCGTGATCCGTCCCCTGTTGAAGATACCAATAAAGTCGAACCTGTTACCGGATTGCAATATGCTCCCTGCATCGCACCAAGGTGTTGTATTGGAGCTAGCCGCGTTTACACACACGTTTCTACAGTTTCAGTTTACATTTGTATAAGTGACCTTTCTAAACAGCGATATCGAAGGATTGTGTTTATTCAGGAGTCCTGGAAATCAACGTCTAACTCACCGACGGATCAAAAGTTGCACAGCCAAAATCGATAATCTTAATCGTTCCCGTCCCTGGACAGACCATCACGTTGTTGCCTTTGATGTCTCTGTGAATGACACTACGTGAATGCAGGTATGCAGCTGCCTGGAACAGCTGTCGTGCATAGCGCTGCACAACGCTCTCGGGAAAGGCGCCAAATTGGGCTAAGTTCGAAGCTAGGGTGCCTCCGGAGACGAACTCGAGGAACAGGTTGATGCTTGCGCCGTCCTGTTGTACGCCAAGGAAGCCGACGATGTTCATATGTTTGAGACTCTGCAGGATGTCGACCTCGAGTTGCACGGCAGAGAGTACCTCGTCGGTATGTTCCTGCTCCTGTATCTGGAACTGTTTCACTGCGACCAGCTGACCAGTGCCGTTCATACCGCACCAGACAAGACCGAATGCACCTTTGCCGATGAGCTTTCCCTTGACCCAGGGGAAAGGCGGATCGGACGAGAAGGCGGGAATCTCAGGGAATGACTTTGGCGTGGCCGGTGCCACCTTTGGGTCTGAATGTATTCCTTGCGGAAGCGGCGTCTTGGCACTGGGTCGCAGACTTCCCCCCATCACCGGTCGGGTGTTAAGCGCCGTCGACCCTTTGGCACGACGGGCGTTACTCATCGTCTGGGGGGCGTCGATGACCTTGACGTTCGGAGGAATCTGGGAAGCCAAATTAGATGTCGAGTCCCTGGTGGGGTTAGCGTACACTGCCC
>MNPL01012810.1:0-14273 GCA_002081605.1 Tropilaelaps mercedesae
TATATATATATATATATATATATATATATATAGGGGATATAGGATGTTTATAGGGGATTGGGGCGTGCTACGTATAAACCATAAGGATGGCAATGGCTTTTATTATTAACCAGATTCTCGATCATATTAGATCGCAGCACTAATAACGAGGTGTCGTCATGAACGTATATGGAACGCTAATTAACATCTACCCACTTCGTGGAGTAGTTCATGCGGCCATTCAGTCGGAAACTAGTTCAATCACATTTTCTCCGGGAAGAGTGATCGCAGATTGACGCCCGCCTCACAGCGGCGACATCTTCTGACTTGTCGACATCTGGGAACTCGATGATTCATGAATGAAGTAGCAGTTTTTTCGCTGAAACATCGCTGAATCATGGCGACGGTGCCTGCCAGACGCTCTTTGCTGGCGTCACGACAAAGGACTACTAATTGCTCCTCGCCTTGTAGGTTTTATCGCTCAACGCGTGGTAGAGCCAGGAGACACCAGGAGAGCGACAGAGGGGGGGATCCGTCGCCCTGAGTAAGGGTACAAACCACGTCCATATGAACACGAATCAGACGTTTTTTATTGAGACTGCTATCTTTCCCTCGTTTCTTAGGCTGAATAAGTGAAGGACGGGAGCTCCTGCGCGGAGCTCTGTCACAGGTATCCGTTTCGTGGCAGCCGACACAGAGCGATCTACCGAGGAAACCAGTTGAGGGCTTCCTGCATAGCGAAACGATCGAAGCAACGAAGAGGTCAAGTTTGCCTTGCCTTGAGGTCATAATGGCCGACCGTGAAAGCACATACATCATCTCTGTTTCTTAGTCTTTCGGACCTTGACTAGGGCCTAGTCCGCATTCTGAAGCCTACCACCAAGGCCCAGTCGATCTCATCCCCTCCCGATTGTCGTGGGCTGAAGAAATGGCATCCCAAACGAAGTGTAGGTGCTGAAACTTGAAGGAAAATCTGACCTTGCCGAATTGTTTACGGCGGCAGGGGTGTCAAGGAGCTGTCGTGCGGCATAGCCAGCCAGTTAGGTAACTGCAATGCCGATGCTCATATGACAAAACACTGTGACAAATCTAATAACTACTGCTCTATGACTTCCGACCACATAAGGGGCAACGTTGATCTGAAGAAACATACATCGATATATAATAAAAGGTCAATGTTGGCACACAAATGCTTATAACGAATGTTTCGAATGAACGCCGTGTGGGAGACAGTTCAGTCGTCGCTAACGGACGCTGGCGAACGCACGAAAATTGCGCAGCTCGATGAAGTGCCGAAAATACCGATGCGCAACAACGATGATCGACGATGACCGGCCAATCCATGGCTAGCAAAATTCGTCACGTAAAACAAAGGGCAAATTACCAATCTAATGATAAGCGAGTGGTAAAGCTTTCGTTTCTCATAGATTGCGCAGTATAGCAGAGACAATCGACCTAAAAAACAACAAACGTCTCTAGTGAATCGAATTCACTGGTCTGTGTTTATTTGTCCCTGCATCATTTTCCCACTGTCGCCGCCACCAGGCCTCTTCCAATACAATGCGTCGAAGCGCGTCGAAGTACGAAATTAGGGTGTATACGCGTCGTATTGGAGTTCTGGTCCATCCTTCTAAGGGGTCGAAACACACATACATACACACACACAGACAGACACTCATAGGCATCTGCTGCCGGCTAAATCTATTAATTTAGCCTCAAGTTCGCAACAGAACAAAATACCCAATATCCAGCCATCGTCTCAGCTCTGCGTTCCCCAAAAGAGACGGAAGCAAAAGTGGCTCAGAGCGACCAACGCGGCAGGGCCATGCCCTCTTGGTGGAGTGGAGAGGAATGGTAAACCTGAACAAAATGAGTGTTATCAATGAATTGAGGGAGGGATTTGGCCTGGCAAAATTGCCACTTTCGCTACTTGTTCGACAAGCACAAAAAAAAGAGACGGATTTGCCACTTCAACAAAGTGAATGAAAGGCCATTGTCGCCATTTGAGATGGTCCTATTTCGGCTGTCACCCACAAAGCTCTCTCTCTTCTCGGCCTCTATGTATTTCTAGATCGAACACATCAGCAAGATCCATTTTTTCTAGAGCCTTCACAGTGGTGCATATCTCCTCGACGAAAATGACGCCATCGGCTCGTTATTAACGCGTCGGCAAGTCAAGAAAAGCGCTTCATCTCCGCGCCGCGGTCAATGCCGAATTTACGTAGGAACAACTCCGGTCTCAACGTGATCTCGCTCTCGAAGTAACGCAGGTTGAAGATCATGGCGAAGAAAGCCTTCACGTGTCCTCTATTTCCCTGTCAAACTGTCTTACGTACGCTCCCCAGTCGGCTCATGGAGGCGCCACCCGACGACGTTGAAATTTATGTCTGTTCATAGCCCACTACTCGAACCGGCGGCTTTTGCTGATAGATTTTTTGGAAAACTCTAGACAAAGGTGGGAAACGGAGTCGATACGTTGCCAAATATCGTCCGATGCCCCTGCCTGAGAATGGCCCCCCGCGTCAGATATCGCCAGCATCGACAGGGCAGCGCTCGGCTGTGCGCTGCCGTCTATGGATGGAGAAGTCGATGTTCATAGTTAAATACAGGGGCAACTCTGCTTTTTCTTTTGCCGGTCTTCCACTCTGCTGAAGATGTGGGGCATCTGTTCAGACCTTTGCTCGGACGAAGACTCAGGACCTAACTCCGCTGTCCGTTGGGGTTAGCCGGTTGACATCATCTGTGACGGCATCTTCTGTAAGAACTGAAGCGTTAAGCGGAGTGCCGTGACATCTTCGGTGGCGCTCTGCGACGCGTTGCTTTGCGCGATGTGACGCCGGTGAACTCCACCGTGAGCGGTGGCCCCTTCTACGTCAGATGTTCGAGGTGAAACGGATGAATTAGTCCTTGTTTTCGTACAATTCCGTGCGTACAGGCGATGCTCGTCTATCGAGACGTTCTCTACTTGGCGGGTTTTGCCTACGCCGAACTACGTCGCGGAGCAGAGCCTTGCGTCGATGCGACGTAATTAATACAAGTCAGAGTGCAATGGCCATTGATAGCGCCGCAAATACGTCTCGACTAGAACGTTCGTCGAGCCACTCTCGCGGGCCACCGACCGGCACGACGGAGCGCGCTCCAAAACGTGGCGGAAGTGAGCAACATCTGGAAAGCATCTTCACGCAATGTCAAAGTGACAGGTCGTGGCTATCGAGAAAAACAGCGCGCGTTTCCATTTGTTATTGACGACGCTACGCTACCGCTGATGACGCTGCCGCTAACGACGCTGCCACTGACGACGCTGCCGCTGACGACGCTGATGACTGTCGGTCGAGATGGTGACTCACGCCGCGTTGTTTTCGATCTTGTCCGTTGAGAAATACGCAGCACTGATCTCTGCTGAGCTCCAATTAGTTGCTCGGCGTAGGGTCCGGACGGGACGCGTCGCGAGTGTTCGCATCTTCATGTTAGCACTGGACATGTTCGAGCATCTAACTCGAATTTTGTTGCACCGTTTGTTAGACTTCAGCTCATGCCGCGGCCATATTTATGTAGAGATATAAATGAACTGTAACGACCGGGCGCACACAGACAATCGGAGATGATTATTCGAAACTTGGTCGCTGCTTGATAATTACACATCCTCCTATTGACCCGTTGTGTGTGTGTGTGTGTGTTTATGCATGTGCGCGTGCGTATGTGTGACGAATTTAATGAATGAAACTGCCGCTAAGTAGAGCGATACTCTATAATGTTTGTTTTTAAGCCGAGTCATCGGTTATCTAGATATTGTCTAATTGTTGCGTTTGTTTTTGTTTCTGCCTGAGTTTGCGGTGTGCCG
Organism: Tropilaelaps mercedesae; assembly: GCA_002081605.1. NCBI lineage: Eukaryota > Metazoa > Arthropoda > Arachnida > Mesostigmata > Laelapidae > Tropilaelaps > Tropilaelaps mercedesae. The sequence goes on from MNPL01012810.1 coordinate 3,821, forward strand.
ATGTCCTCTGTGGATAATCGCTCATTCGGATAGGCGCGATATAATTACATCTCTGACGCCCGTGTGTGTCGTCGCGTTTGCACCTGTAGAATCAGCAAAACCCCTTCGGATCTTCTATGTTTTGCCTGTACACGCCGCACGTTTTGCCTCGAGTGACCGTCGCTGAATCGTACACATGAACGTGTTCGGTCTTTTTTTTTTCTTCTTGGAAGACCGCATCGTCTGTTATACATGACGAAATCAACGGCGACACTAAACACACCGCTCTTTTCGATCCTGGCCACTCATACAAACATCATTATCGCATACCGTGACGTCTAACCGTACCCGCCGTCAAGATCAGACGGGAGGACGGTGAAGGGGGGTAACCCTCTTCGACCATTTCGGATTTCTTCTCCGTTACTTACTCATACGGGTGTCATTTTCGCTATCTCGCCTATACACGTCGTTGTGAACCGAAAAAAAAATCGCCAGCTTCATCCCCAGAACTGTTCCGAGCCGACGTCTACGACACCCATTAGCCGGAATATATCCGGCCGCGTTCGTCGCGATGCTCATTTCGGATCATGGCCCCCCTTATCGCATTGGGTATCCTGTCGCCGGCAAACGGGGTCCCGTCGTCCAGTGGAACAGGTGGATGGGGCCGTCGTGCGAAGCGGACAATGTCCGATGCCGTTCGTGATCGATACGCCGCCATGACACGAACGCCTGACCCGGCACGGGCACGAATATATCGGATCATGGCTCCGTAGCCGTTCGGCCGGTATTTCCGCAGGGCGGCCCGGTGTACGGCGGATGGTCTCGTTCAGAGATTTTTTTCCTCTCATAGCGTAGCGATGTCTATTCGATGGCGGCTCGGACAATTATAAATTGTCGTTGCGGTCGACTAGATGTCCGCCATGTTGTCGCTCGCGTCATGGGACCTGGCGAAACGAGAGCCGACGATGGAGTCAGGCTAAGAATGTGGCGCGTGGACGTGGATGACTCATGTTGGATAGATTTCGTGCCACGTAACTCTCTCGTAGGACGACTGGGCCTACGCATGAGGCGCCCAGGTCATGTATACACGGCCCCGGGCGTTCTATTGAGGACAGCGTGAAGAGAGGGGGGTGTTGTTCCGTAACGGAGCGCTTTGTTACGGAACGGTCGTCCGTTCCGGCGGTCGTCCAGAAATGAGTTCGCTGGCACAGGAATCGCTTGAAGATGCGGCTTGAAAATGCCTATCCAACAGGAGAAAACATTAACTTGCGTTTTCCATTGGCTTGAATAAGAACGAACGAACAAGCGTTCTCTGCTCGTCGCGTACACAAACGCTCTCATGACGCTTAGACGGTCTCTCACTTACACAGGGCAGGTGCTTTACTGGTCGGAGACTCGGAACGTTCTAGTTCTAGAACGCACAAAGTGTGAGCCAGCCCACTCGAGCGGGCGGTGTTCAATCTGGCCCGATCTGAACATTTTTCCGATTCGTTTAGTTCGGCCAAATCGCACGACCGAGTCTATTAACGCCAGTGTCGATGAGCTCATTACAGTCAGGTTGGCTCATGACGCGCACGCGCTGTAGCCGTAGTACATTGAAACGACGCACGACGCACGACGTGCGCGCGTCACTAACATTTTCATAGCAACAGACGACGCTTTAGTTAATTCGACACTCTCGACTATTCCGATGGTGCGAGTCCGGCGCTAGAAGTAACGTCTCGGCGGCCATTTTTTGGCGTCGTGAACACAAAATGCAAACAAATAAATGATCGAGAGGACAATAATTAGCGGACAAGCGGTCGCTAGTGTGAAATTCATGAAATGGCGTCGTTTTTCATGAAGGGGCAAAAAAATAGACGACAATGAAACACCGAAGATGTGGCGCCGCTTTTTGCGTTTCCGCTAGCCGGTTCAGAGCGGTGTGACGATTGGCCAATCCAATGAGGCGATGATATTGCAAAGAAGTTGTGCCTCAATCGCGCTGATGTGCGCAGGTGTCCTAACGGGCCCCTCGGCCTTTCGGTGATGAATATTTCGCTCTAGGCCATCAATAACGCTCATGTAAATATACGAAGTATAACCGAAACGACCAACAGCGGAATTGCGTCGGAACCTGTGAACGTTTACCGACGTCGTCTGAACGACGATCAGTCTAGCGAAGACCCGTTAATCATACGAGAAGAACACGTCGACACGACGCGAAGATAATGTCGTCGCTACGGCTTCGCCGACGAGACGTCGCGGGTCTTCATATCGGACGACATCGTCGACACAAAACTGCGGCTACAACGTTACACGTGATTTTGTTGGCCAAATATTGCCAATGGTGACAGTTCGTATACACAATTTGGCTTGCGCAAAATGCATCCTCTCTAGGATGTCCGCCTACGTGACTGTGGCGTCACGTCGGCCATACGACGAAGAAATTGGATGCGAATATCGGGTCTCGATCGATATTTGTGCTCGGCCGCGTAACTCAATAGGCTCGCAGCAGCAGCAGCAGCAGCAGCTAAACATTGTTCGTATGTCACTGAGAGACCGAGCGAACGCCGAATTCGTAGAGTGACCGGAAACGAGCGCAGATGCACAAGTAGTGCTCAGAGGGAAGTTCGTCCGCCGTATGAACGTTGACGTTGGGCAAACTAAACTCCATGTTCGACGTCAGAGCCGGATAAATTGTGTACGCGGACGGGTCGGTCCGTCGACAAAAGTCGTGCATCTCTAGAACGGTGTCATCCAAAATGTGATCTTTATCGACGACGCTTTCAAAATGACGCGCTCAATGGATGAAGCTCACATGTCGTTGTAGTGCAGATGGTTTATTATTAGCGTTGTGTTACAAATAAACGCTATCGCCAAAAATAGATGCTATTGATAGCGCCAGTGGCGGTTATCTGCTCTTTTCAAGCCGTTTATATATGCAGATCATTTTTAGGCTATACATATATTCATATTCATATATATATATATATATATACATATATATAAACACACATCCCAGCGACAACGTTATTGGCGAAATTTTTCCATGGTCCTTCATTGAATATATATATATATATATGTACATTTCCTTGGATTTTTTGTCTTTACCTCATTTTTTCTCGTACTGATGAGACACACACACATATCGGATCAGACCGCCGTACAGATAACCGATGACGTACGTAGCGATCAGAAGAGGCAACTGCTTTTGCGAGCGTGTGAGGATCAGCAGTTGCACACGTCGAAGTCACGAAGTCAACTGGGGCTGGTCAAACGAGTGCTGTGTTTCGTGTATATAAATTCTATCGTGTCAGATTTGTTCGACGGGCTTGCGGTGAAGCTGTTGTTGCCCGAAAATGGCCGTTATTGATTGGCGCCCGCTGCCAACGTCTCCGGTCTCATATGTTTACCTTTTTCGTCGCGAACTCGGCGATGTGTCAAGAACCGACAGAAGGGGACATTCGTCTACTCCGAACGTCGGACCAGTCCGTGCCATGTGGCACGGAGTGCCTTGGCCCACCCCACCGCGACAAAATTCCCGGGTAATCACCGTCGCTCAGATGAGACATAGACGTCGTACGTCGGATCGGATCGACCCGTCGCCGTTGAAAGCGGCGCCAGCCATCGAACTCGATTTCGCGGGCCGGTTGCACGCGCAGCCTTCGGTACATCAGCGACTCCGAAGCGACATTGCAGAAGATCCGAGGAGGTGGCGTGGCACTCATCGAACACACCAGACCTCGGCGGCTCTCTGCGAAAATAAGCGAAACAATGCCAACACGGAGAGCGGAACATCGTGAGAGTCGATCGCTGGACTGGTTGCTCTAAGGGAACACGAGAAACGGCTCGGCCGAATCGGCTCGGTGAAAAGCGTTGTTGCAAATCACAAATCGGACCACGAGGTGATGACGCTGGCTCGTTCGATAGCGTGACGACGATATCAGAGAATAATGTCTCGTTGATTCGGTCCGAGTGACGGCAACCGATAAGTGGATAACGAGGAACGGTGAACATCTTCTGGGGTGCAGTTGTTTATCGATGAGGGTCGCGTAGATGAACGTAGTCCAACGAACATAGTCGAGACGGCCAATGGCTACGGCATATCGGCGGAATGCCGGAAATCTGACCGAGTCGTATAATCGACTCGTCGTAGAACGCCCACATTCATACGACGACGCCCGAGAGACGCTAGAGAGTGACGTGAGCGCTGTGTATTTGTGCAGCAGCGCAGCACAGCCTTGTTCCGGCACGACCTGTGCGCGGGGGGTCCTAGCAACGTGGTCGCGAGCAGTAAACGACGGACGGTCCATACGACTCCGACCTTCGGGCCGATTGAGCGTGAACTCTTAATCCGGCGTCTGATCTGTCTATTGCTGCCGAGGCAGCGTCGTCACAGACGAGTGTGTAGCGTCGTCGTTCGGCGTTTCTCACCGGGGACCGAGCACGAGTTAGTAGCTATCATATTTCTCACCATTGTTTGAGCTCGCTTTCGACGCCGTCACGGAAGGAAGGTCCGTAGAACTGTGGGAGTCTCTCAACGGCCGCTCAGGCCACCAAGCAAACGTCGACCACAAAACGACAGGCCAGCCTTTGCAAGATCGGTTAAGACAGCTCGGCCCGCTTGGCCTGTATGACCGAGTAGGTAGAGGATTACAAGGCCTTGCTCGAGCCGTCGTCCGATACGTTCGCCTATGCGAAAATCGGCGTAGGTTCTAGCGAGTGGGTCACCTTTACCAGCCGACGACAAGCCAGTCCCCGGTAAGCGCCGGGCAGAAGTCGAAGATACATCGACATTAATCAGGCCCGCCTGGCCACCGAGTGTCGGATAGGCTTGCTGGAGTGCTTGGCTGAGTGTTATTTGTATGGCTTTTGCGGGAGCAAGATCCGAAACAGGCGCGTTTGGTCGCCGTCGTGGCACTCTGGGCATTCTTCTCCCTTCTCCTGGCTGTGCTGCCTACGGCGCGTCCCCACTGTTCCGGCCGACCGGCTCACGATTTACAGTGACTGGGCGGGTCCCTTCGGCTCAGTCCGGTTTTCTCTTTTAGCTCGTTTTCTTCCTTGGGTATCCCCGTCTTCCTCTCTCTCTCTCTTTTTGCTTTGTCTTCCTCCCGGTGAATAGAAGTTAGAGAAGAAAACCGGACAGGAAGAGAGCGGTGACGCAGAGAGCGCGCGCGCGCGCGCGATGCTAGCGGCCGGTCGGGGGCAATGACCTCAGGCGAACAACGGGGCCTCTCTCGATTGACAGGCACCCAAAACGGCCAATGCGTTCTATTGCGTGGATGGATGTATTGCTACGTTAATGTTCGGTAAGAGAGAAACACACACACACACAGAAAGGTAGAGGCTAGAGAGAAGAACAAGGCATCATCGTGTACGCACGATCGCCAATTTATTCATGGCGATGGTCAACTCTGAAGTAGCTCTGAAGTCATTTCAAACTGACGAATGCCTAGAGTGACTTCAGAGCTACGTCAGAGTTGACCATCGCCATGAATAAATCGGGGATGATGCTTGGTATGATGATGGCCTGTTCTTCTCTCTTTGCGCGCGCGCTCTCTATCTCTATCTCGCACTCACTCAAGCGAGTGTGAGAAAACCCAACCCGGCTACGGTAGACGGTTCAGGTCGATCTTCTTGATCAGACAGTCTTCACACAGAAGTAGGAGACGTTCATGGTGGTGACGAGTCTTGCCCCCATCTGGCAGCTACTGCGGTCGCTGCGACGCTGTTTCTGTAGCTGCTTCTGCTGCGCACGGCTGAAAATCAAATGCGAAAAACTCAAATTCAACGTTCTTTGTTTGTTTCGTCCGGGTCGTTATGAGTAAACCCACAAGTGAAAACGCGGATCCGAGCGGCGACGTCGAGTACCGCCGCATCGGGGCGCAGATTTCTTGCGTTTACGAATCCAGAAGTGAATTGCTCACCTGAACGTCTGCATTGTACCCACAAAGGTGGCTCTGCTCGCTCAGACGCCGGACCGTCGTCCGATCTGCCGCTGCCTGCGTCGACGGTCTGCCCATTCGTTGGCTACATTTTGCCAACGACATCCGCTTTTCTCCAGCTATTATTCGTGTTCGAGTGTTTTTTCCGCTCGACACGGGCGCTAGCGCATGACATCCGCTTCGGAGCTCATACGAAGCTCACCGCGATTCTCTCGGACTCTCTCGGGCGTCACCGGCAGCGATGCCGAAAACGTTTGCCGCCAACCGCTCGACGGAGACCCCGACAAAATTCGGTACTATACCAAAACCGACATGAAGTCGACGATGAATTGTCCTGGGCGGTGCGGCGGAAGAATTGGTGCTCCAGGTTGCTCCGGTAATTGGTGGCCGACTCCGGATGCTGTGGAGCACGCACGGTCACAGGCAAGGCGAAGTGAGTAAATAGAGTAATGGCCAAAGACAGAAGATGAGTTCGCCGATTCTATGACACATTTGGCCGACATGTCGAGCTCATTTAGATGGCCGATCTTGTTGGCTGACGTTGTTGGACGCGTCGTCACCGTTAAATATGCGATCTATTACGAAATGACGCCGGGGTGGCTTCAGCGTGTGCCGGCGACCGCCGCGTGAAGACGATGAACGCGGCTCTGCTCACGAACGAGGAGGACGCCGAACTTTTCGTCGTCTCTTCCTCCTTCATGAGCAGGTTTGTCGTTGGACACACGCGTGATCCGTGCGTTCGGCCGTTCGGAGCGACGCTTTAGCTAACGCGGAAGACGTCAACACCTTGTCGCAACGGCGCGCGCGGTGCGCCAGACGCAGTCGATTGCGTGTGGGCGTTAGGATGGATGTCCGTTAGTGGGAAAAATGCATTTATTAGATGGCCGCATCTGCGTCGCGCGCTGCGCGTCTAAGGCCGCGACGGCAGAATTCGCTCATGCCAGGACTAATGTAACATCGGAACCATCTGGTCGAGGGCTGCGACGAAGCCTGAGGGGCCAGGGCCCGCTCGCCGGGTCGGCTGTTGTGTGTGTCTGTTGACGCGTGCATGACGCGTCACTCTGAAACGGCCGATCGGCTCCCCTGCTTCGGCGGAGCGACGAACAGGCAGATAGCGGTGCGCGGAAAAAACCAACATTGCCGCAAGAATGCGGCAGGCTAAACGCTGAAGAGTCACTCTTCCTTCGAGACGGCGTCGACTGCGCTCATCGGTCCCCGAGGGGCGACGCTGTGCGACAGTCGAAGTGTAGGTTGAACGGGGCCCCGAGATTCGGCCACTGGGGCTGCGATGGCGTCGGCCATCCAGCGAGCAGACCTGAGCAATGGGGTACCCCGTCACTCTCGTTGGACACCAGAGGAGGCGTCAACAAACCTCGACCGTCCGCTTGATGTTGGCTGTCTGTAACTGGCAACGTTAAACAACCGTTAAATTCTTGGGACGACTGTCCAGTGCGTACAACTAAGGACCCATCCCAGAGGTATAAAAACAGCGCTGCGTGAAAGAGACAGACAGAGAGTAGAACCAGAAACTCCACACACATGTGTATATATACCGATTTTTATATACACATATGTATATATACGCGCTGGCGTAGGAATGGATGCGCCGTGACATTCGGATGCGGCTATCAACACAGACACCCGCCAGTGTATTCCTGGCAATAATCGACGTCTTTCTGTGTTGGTGGGATGAGAAGAAGAGCAGGAAGATAACTTAACGAACGGCAAAAGTTCCAACCCAGAGCAGAGGGAGTCGCGATATGAACACCGTGCGCCGCAGCGTCGCCTGATTTTGCCGGGAGGATATCGGAAAGCCGATGGATGTTGTTGTTATGGCCTTTACGGATCGTTACAAGCGCCAGTTAAGGCACAGCCGAGATGGCCGTCACAGCTGCTATAGACGCCGGCTACGCTCGATCCGGCTACGCTCGATCCGGCTACGCTCGATCCGGCTACGCTCGATCCGGCCACACTGAGCACACGCTACGACAAACACCTGACAACAGCGCCGGAACACTCAGTCACAAAAGCTGATGCTATCAGGACGCTACAGCTGATGGGGAAAATTAGAAAATCTGAAAGTACTCCTGCACGCAGGAAAGAAACAATATATATATATATACATGTATATATATATAGAGAGAGAGAGAGACCAAAGAGCGACAGAGCAACGCAGCGTAGCGGTCGTCTGGACTGTGGAAAATAACATAAAGAGATAAACGATAGTAGAGACGCGGTGGTGGAAAACACGCGTGGCGCGTATATCAAGATGGTCTAAATAATCGAATACGCTAGCGATGCCCAACATGGCGGCGAAACGACGCCCGAGGGGAATAGCTCCGATGGCGAAATAGCGAATCATCTCTGCGCGGATATCTGATCATCGACGGCAACGTGTCGTCATAACAGTCCGTTGACGGTTTCCACTCCGACGGTGTCAATTCGATTGCTCTACAATTGCGACAAATCTCATTGTTGTCAATCGGCCGTGACAACGGTAACAACCGGTGGGAATGGCTGCGGAACGTAATTCACCACCAACCGATTCATTTGCGGACGAAACCGCCACTCAACTGGAAATAATCCATCTATCGCCCGTGTACCTCCTCCCCCCTCCGTTCGTTCGTTCGTTCTAACCGTCCGTTCGTATTCGAAATTCCCCGAAATGGGCACGCGAACGCCTGTCACGAGATGTTGTCAATCCATCCATCCATCTACTCGGTGGAAAAGTGAATTTTGTTGACGAACGGCTTCCGACCGAAGTCGACTTTGGGACCAGAGTTTTTGGCTGACTCTCGAATGTAACAGCATTCAACGACGGTGTGCATGCGCCAACAAGGGAAGCCCCTTGACAGAAGGCAAATGTTATTTTACAAACTTATGTACATTGTTCTATTGAGTGGAAGCGTCTCACCAGAGTAGACGATGGAAGCCGTCGGTCTTCAGTGTACAGAGAAGAGCGGGCACAGCCAGCGACTGCTCCAATATCCGAACGATATTAAGTCTGCAAAAGTGGCCGGCCCAATGCACTCACTCGTCTAGCCAAGGGGGACGAGCGCGCGTTTTAGCCATGCGCTGACAAAAAAGAGAAACGGCCTCGGCAACAATCATTAATCACTAAGAAATGGTAGCCAATATGGCGGCGTATACCGGAACCGCAAGCGCTATGCGACAAATATGACAGCCAACGTCAGCTTCTATGAGCCGGCCGGCCGGCCAGCCAGCCAGGCCTCCTCCTCCTCCTCCTCCTCCTCCTATGGACATGGAAGTAGATGAAAGCCATTGTACCTAGACTACCTAGCGGGTACCTCGTTCAGTTCGAGCAAAGGTTAGCCACCGCCATGACTGGATGTGATTAAATGGTGTTTGCTCATCGGCTTCTGCGAACGATCTAACATTCGTCGATGGAATATGGCCTCTCAGCGTCTGTCGAATTCAGTGCCCACGTCGCACTCGATTACTTCCTTTCATCCAGTTCCTTAGCGTTTGTGTTCGTCGTAGTTTGCCTCGGCCGGCTCGCCAACGAACACACACACACACACACACACACACACACACCTCGACAAAGTAGCGCTTGATTTCGTTATTTCGTTCCGCTCAATGTGTTCGTATCGCGAGCGAGCTCTGCTGAGTGAGAGCCGCCGCCGCCTCACGAATTGGTCGTCCTTGGTTTGTTCTAAACTTTATTGTTGTTGTTGTTGCTTTTCTCTGCATTTTCTATTTACAGGTAAGTGAATGTTTCTGCGTGGGGGCGATCGCTTGAGAGCTCATTCAGTTAGGATGTACTCAACTATTCGTCGAACAGCGTGAACTTAAGTTCTAGCGCGGTCACGTAAGGTAATGTCATGACGAAGGGCGCCCTCTCAAAGGACGACAATAGCGAATCGTCGAAACTGTTTTACGCGACACGATCAAGGAACGTATAATTTTTTTAGGCGAAACAAACAAAAAAAAGCAAACAGCCGGGCTCGCGTATTAGTTTCGTCGACTCCGCCCAAAAGCTGGTGGATTTTGTGGAAACTTGGTGGAGGCGAATACTTTCGCTGTGTGCATAGCCAAGCAGTGGCCGAGGTGTCGTTCCTCGGGGCGGGACTTCCCTTCGAAGTTTATTCCACCGCGAACTGTCGCTAGGGCAAAAGCTTGAGAGATCATATTGGACACGTCGAGCTTCAACTGGCCGTCCTGCGCACTTGGTAATTATCACACGTATGCTAATTATTATAATGGTTGTCTCATATCACGTCGCAGTGTCACTGTAATTGCGGCCACCACGACGAACGGTGGGAAACTCCCCCACGCCTGCCGGGTAGTGTAGAAGTTTAGCGGCTCCGTAGCGCAACTGAGCTCTTCCCCTTAGGAGGCTTTTATCTCGGATGCACCGTCTGGACGGCTGATCGCCGCGGTAACCCTGTCACTTTGTAATCTACCATCTACCGTGTCTACTTAGCCGACTCTACCGGTCTAGCTCTCGTAGCAATCGCTGTCGAACGCACGCACAAGGCCAATCGAGTGAAAGTCTAGCGCTATATATATATATATATATATAT
>MNPL01012826.1:0-15497 GCA_002081605.1 Tropilaelaps mercedesae
ATATATATATATATATATATATATATATATATAGAGAGAGAGAGAGAGAGAGAGAGAGAGTAGGTTATTATAAGCACGTTTGAGATCGCTCACTATGCAGCGGGAAGTATGAATGGTGACGAAATAGGGCCGTAAAAATATATCGAAAATCTGCACGAGCTTGGAAAGCATTGATTGGATGATACGTTACACTTAAAATAGGCGCCTGCACGGCTACTTAACGTCTCGCCCCCAAATATCCAATTATGGGCACCTACGCACTATCCGCTCATCGCATCGACTACGAATTGTCGATTGGGACTTCACACGAGTTCATCTTTTTCTCGAGTTTTGGGCAGATTTGTCATGAAGCGACCTCATACAGACTCAAGCCCTGGGAATGTCTAACAAGGGATACAGTATTCAGCTGCGAGGTCAGAAAAAAGCGGGTTGGAAAGCAGCATCGCATTCGTTTTCTTACGCACATTCGTCGATCCATAACACTTGTCAGGCGTCGTTCGAATTGACTTTGGTACGAGAAGGCGTAATCGTATTTTTCTGCAATGATTAGCAGCATGTGGAGACGTTTGGTCACAAGACTGACTCTCTTATCCCGGATCGGCCGTACGGGTTTTGCCGTCGATGCTCACTCGACCGGAGACTCACGACCTGTTTCCCATTCCATAGGTCAGTTGGTCTCCATCACACAGTACCTTGCGAACGTGGTACCTTGCACACTCAGGGCCATTTAGAGCTCAACTTGGTACATCATCGGCATTTAGCAGCATACTGCATCGCGCTATCACGATCTCATACATGAGCTATTACAGATCAGCCGCCGGAGAATCTGTACGTCATAGTCAACAGCCAGTTTCTTCAGAAGCATCGGTATACATACACGCACACATACATCACACACGCAGGCCAACTTACAATCACATATTTGTAAAGAAAAAAGACACATTCGCGGTCATTGCCCCCCCCCCCTGTAACAAAGAATGAGAGTCGAATGTAGAAGCTGCTTATGTTAGAGGAGTGGCAGAAAACTCTAAACAGATGCAAACAATTCGTTGAGCAACATCTCACGAAATCTACCCATGACATATTATTCGGCAATACCCCTACTAAAACTCATCTAGTTGACTTCGTATGTGGGAACGCCGAGCTGAAATTACGTGGGGTTCTTGTGCCATTAATACACTCACACACACGCCCATGCATATTCACATAGACGCATGCACATAAACAATGAAAAAAATTGTAGAGCACGCGAAAAGTTGCCCCACACACTCTGTTATCCTTTGTTGTGTGTTGCCCCGATATGCTCAATGAAACGGAGCCGGACAGATACTTCCACAATGACTAGTGGACGTACAAATCATAACAATGACAAGTAAAATAACATATAGTAAAGACAACCAAACACACATGCTCGTACAGCTGAGGAACTCAACACTGATCCGTTTCGAGAAAGCCTCAACGATTCGAGACAAGACCAACAAAACGAATGCGCCTAATGACACTGGACTGGAATAAAACACTGGACGGTGAATCGCTTTTATTCACAATATAGGAAACTACCGTAAAAACACTTACCAAGGATCCACATGAACGGATATACATGTAGAGTGTCGGTAGACATGACTGCAGCACATGGCAACCCACAAACGATTAACGTTAGTTAATAATGTAAAACAGTATACAGATAAAATGATTAAGAGGATACTGTTGTTTTGGGTATTCTTGTTGTTTTAAAGTGATGCTATTAGAGTGAAGCGAAGCAATGTTGATGATATATATATATATATATATATATATATATATATATATATAGGTCAGCGATAAAGAAGACAGAGAATATTGTATTAGAATAAACATATATATATATATATATGGAACCTGACAATAAGTATGACATGGGTAACCGAACAAACACACACACATATACACAGGGAGACACACGCACAGACAGAAAGTGACTGTATACGAAAAACCAAAGGGAGGGTGTAGATGAGAGTATATTTATTACTTATAGTTATAAACAACGACACATTTGCAGACACATGAATGCGAAATGATAGTTACGGTTACTACGTTTTTGCTATCATTATTATTATTAGACAGTCATAACACTAGTAGCAACGACAACAAAAGTCAAACCAGATGATAGGGAACGGGATCACTACGGATGTTTAAATATCAGAATAATAATCCTGGATTGTAGGACAACACTTGTACGGATTTACTCTGTATCGACTGAGTGCGCACTACAAAAGCAAAAACTGCTTACTGTCTAGTGTTTTCGCATTCTCTCTCTCTCTCTCTCTTTCTCTCGTATGAACGACAAAAAGCAAAATATTGAGAGGGGTCTTATCCAAGTACTCCTTTTTCAACGTTCAATATATTCCCGACTCTCCCAAATATATTGGGATATATATATATATCCTAATATATACATATATATGTTATAAAAAAGAAGCAGAGACTTACGCGCTGCTGGCTAACGACTGGAAAAGGGTGTACGCGAAAACGATGATGTGACAACAAGTAGAACGATAGCGAGAAAAAGCGCATACGCTTTGGCTCATCTGAATACAATTCATGTTATTATTATTATCACCATTATTATTCCTGTTACGATTAATATTACTATGATTATTGTTATAATAGTGTAACATGAAATCGGGTTAAGTGTGATGATGGCGTCGGTGACAAGAGAAAAACGCTTGGGTACGATACGTGCTACGAACAAGCGCGCCGAAGCTACATGTGTTCAACAACTATACTAAGACCGTTAGAAAAGAAACAGGCGGCCAGTGCGGAGGAAATAAACGAGTAACAAACCACACACGAAGGTTTACTGAAATGATGATGGAAATGAATGAAGTGGCTTGGGAGAAAGAAAGCGGAAAACAAACGCCGAGGTTGCACATTTTCACAGAAACAGCTGAACATCAAACAACTCTATGGAAACGGTCACATTTTTCGCTTCTTTTACGCTCCCTTTAGATCACAATGACTGCATATATATATATATATATATATATATATATATATATAGCGGAATTCCAGCGTCTACACACATGAAACACATCAGTCAAAATGAAATTTCGCTTGATGTAACGTCCTAATGTCCGAAAGGCCGAATATCGCCTGCATGTATGCCAGCGAATCTATAACATAACTGGAAGAAAAGTGTCCGTGTGTACGAACGGAGGACGGATATGTGATTGTACAGACAGTTAGACACACCTCATTCATCTCAGGATATCGCTTTCGACTCTAGTTCCGCTCAATTCATCGCCCAATTGATTTGAGGATAGGATTCACCCACACAAGAGATAACAAGTACAGACACCCACAACGGGGACCCGGGGACAAACGCACAGACCGCACGGACATTTTGTCTAAAGACGACGTTTCTTTGTGCATGCACTGCAATGGGCTCCGCGTAAATCATGACAAGGAAACGTCCGATCAGGAAATACGCGCCGCAGATTGTTAGGAGCAACATCGCATCAGCACAGAGCCGGGTTGCCTCTGTCATTTGATGTGGGTGACAAAAACTGACACGACGCCGAACAATTCAACTAGAGTGAATTAGAAGTGGGCGTGATAGGTGTACGTCCAGAAAGTTTATGAGGAATGATGAACGAATAGATTTGCCCTATTTGTCAATACAATGTAGACCGAATTTATGATGACATATTGACGTGTTATCGGGCAAACATACATCCCGTTGAACGAGTGGGCAAACAAAACGTTTGCACATTTACCTCCGAAACATGTAAAACCACTACCAAATAGACAAACATATAACGAGACACACATTTTTCTCCTCCAGTTATAACAGGGTCGAGTGATAATAATAGCAGTGTGAAGAACCGATTAGACGCCCATCCAGAGGCAGGGTTTTCTTGAAGTCCAGTGGTAGGACCAAGTAAAACCCTCTTACTCTGCAGCACGCTGCTGTCTGTTATTATCATTATTGTTAGAATTACTGTTATTACATAGGGTAATACAAATACGATGACATGAGGTCATAGAATTATTCCACTGTAATGTATCCCACGTTAGACAACAATAACGACGACGGCAATGTCATGTATGATAGAATTATTCTCGATATTCAGAGTGGCCAAAAGCGACTCCTTCAACGGGTCTGCTGAACAACGTGTGCGACTCAAAGTCGCCTTGAGGTGACAGGCACGTGTGTCTGTATGTGTCATCGGTGCTTCGTCCGTTGATGATCTTGTTGACACGCAAATAAAAGGCAAGATGCTAATTCCGCCAAGACCTCGACACGTAGAAAAGCAAACAGGCAACAACTAGTCGTTCCACTGCCGATAAAAGAGTCTAAATACATTCAGTGTAATACTTTATCAAATTGAGAATCGACAGATCTTCCCAATACCGTGTGCATGAGCCCCAGTGTTGTTCAGTGCAGTCAGGAGTAACTTTTGTGCTTTCTAGCTCTACTAATACGTTTTCTCTGTTTGTACAGTGATAGTTCTGTCAGCATATTTACTGGCGATTCATTATTGGATTACACATTTAGTCACGCAAACCATCTTGAACCTAGAACTAGAATGTTCTTCGTTAGGCTTAATTAACGTCTATGGAAAATGTTCACAATCGAATTTCGAGTTTTGCACATAGCGTCATTCTCACCTAACTGAGTTACCATCATATCGTTTTCGACTAGGGACTGTCTTGTGACGTTTCGATGGATCGGCGAAATGCAAAATAAACATGGAAGAAGTAAATTGATTCGAGAAACGTTGCCATTCGCGCCCCTCTACTGCCTCATCTACGTTCGTATCGATGTCGCCTTGCGTTTTTCTGCCATAATATGTGACAGGCTCTCTCTAGCGGTTATATTGTAGACAGCATCATTGACAAAAGACGCACGCGCCCTTCTACCTCCCGCCCCTCAACAAGTTTATCGAGGAGAAATCTTTATTGCAAATAGATGTTACTGTATGGATCTAAAGTTTATAGTGATGACGGTGGAGGTCGAAGCATGGCCCAATGTTGTTGACTATGATAGTCAGAATACCCGAAACGACGCTATGATTTCTATGCCTATAAACCTAGCCTATATTACTGGCGAATAAGAATCGTCTATACCGCTTACAACCAGGCACTTTATGAGCACGCACCAAGCTAGTCTGCGAGCGAGTGCAAGCATATGGAAGTACGGTGCGAATTTTGAGTGGATGTGCAACAAGACAAGGAAAACGAAGACAAATGCCAAACGATCGAAACAGTGGCCATAATAGCAAAGGCTAGAGGCGTCTAAATTTGAAGCAGTCGACAAATTGAACACCTCGGATCGATTAGCATCCTGAGCTGGAAAGCGTACGGTGGTCACATATGCATAGCGACGGCTCGAAATATCAGGGAGTAGTTGACGAAGGCTGACAGGTGAACGGGGCTGACTGTTCAATAGATTCGGTATGGAAAAAGCTTGATTGTGCTCGTGGAGTAGAGAGACGACGAACAAAGCAACAAAGGGTGCAGTGAGGAAGCGGTGAAAGCATTAAATTGAATGAGCCTAAAATCATTAGAAGGAAAGGACGGACGAAAACAGCACCTAAACTGGGTTTTTTTGGCGTTATCGCATTTTTTGTGTGGTACCACGAAAGACGACGGTCCCTCGGCAATAATCTATTATCAATCAGCGAAATTTCGAGCGGAGTCTGAACTAGAAGTTTGCTCTTAAACGGCTGTGAGGGTTTGGGATGGTACTAATGAGATCTCTGCTAATTCACCTGCACCTCGACGTTTGCCCAGTTATTAGGGATGAGGGATATAGTTTAGGGAAATGACTCTAACACTGTTTCCTTTCGAAACCCTGTATCATTTGAGGTGATTAGCCTCGATAACGGGGACACACATTACAATCTGCGTTTAGCGACACGCAAATGCACACACCTGCCGACAATATCAATAATGCATTTTTTTTCTTGAAAAAGCCGCACATTTATTTTGAGATTTACTAAATCATCGATGAGCCCACAATGCGTCAAGTGGTGTATTCTGGAATTTATCAATTTCCAACGAAGGTGAGGACAGTGATAATGCCTCTGACAACAAGAGCGAACTCGTCAATACACAAGGGATTATATAGATATTGATCGACGCAGTCAACAGGTCTGTATGGCGAAGTAGCTGTGGAGAGACCATAATCAACAGATGGTCAAACTAATAAAAATGCTGCAAAGGGGATCTGGACGAACGGGCTAGCAGAGAAATGGAAACGCAACAGAAGATAGAAGATTGCAGGTAGACAAACGGAGAACACTCCTGAAGATACAAATTTTAGTTTACTTTAGGTAATACCTAGGAACAATAAATTATTTTAATGTGCGAATGAAACTGTACATATGTATAATACCGGTGGACGCAAACCAACAACCACGACAACAAAATAACAAATAAATACTAATATAATCAGTATTCGATGTAACTCGATGGTATTTTCATTTCACAGCTAAAGAAAATAGGCCGAGAATAGAATAAGCAGAACGCGCGAAATCTGTATAAATTGCTAGACAATCTGTATTTTTGTCTGTCATAGCGATGTACTTGGATTCCAACGAAATGGTGCTTCCTAAACAGTGTTGTGACCATTTTCCGCTTTTAGATTTAGATGACGGAATTTTTATTAGTTTCCTTATAAATTTTAGTGTACTTCTATTGTTCATAAGGGTGAATCTGGCCAACCTTTCTCTATTATGGAATTGCGGGAGCTTTACGGTAATAGAGGTGATTCTGATAGTTGATTAAAAAGGAAGTTGAGACTGTAGATATATACACTTGACGGTGCGCTTTAACTTAGCAATGGGCGTGTTTATTTGAGCTGATATGTTACATAAAATGAAGAACGACTAGACTACCTATTTGGAAGCTGCTAGAACGATGAAAGAGTACATCTTATCTGAAATCTCGGTCGACTACTTCACCAAACGAGGGCATTATTGATTTGAGCCAGATTCACGTGCGTGGCTCGGTGGCTTGGTCATTCGTATGCGCCTTGCGACTGGAGGAGACACGTATGTGCACGGGTTTGATCCCCGCCGGTGCACATTTACATTTATATGGGGTCCATCTTACGAAGTAATGCAAGAACTGCTACCGTGGACGGTAAATGTTGGCTGATAGTCAGCTTTGAAAAAATATTTTTAGATTCACGTGCGTACTGCATCATAGGGCACTGTTAGCCGTTAGCCGCTAGAAGTGCGAATATTGGACATGGCTTTAAACTACACGAGTTCTAGCCGCCCTGACCGCTTCGATCCAGTCCAGGGATGCCGTCACACGTGCAAACACGTTCGGGGTATAGCTCGCTCCGCAGTAACGGACGAAGTCAGCGACACCGACCAGAACCCAGCGGCCGTTGCGGTAACACTGGAGAGGACCACCGGAGTCACCGTAGCAAACGCCGCTACCCTCACCGCGTGTAGTTGCTGCGCAAATATGTCTAGGGGTTATACGATACACACCATTGATAGTGTCCGACCAGGCACGCATACATTCGGCTTGCCTTGAAACATGAACCGGCAACTTCTGGAGAATCTTGGAGTTGTAATCCTTGTTCTCTGTAAATGCCATATACACTGGTAAGTTCAGCGACCTTACTTAGACGTTGTTCGAACGGAGAGATATAGGACTTGCCTTGACGTACCACCTTCGCGCAGCGTTAAGGCATAACGGCTTTCTGTATACTATTTTGGAGATATATTCCCTCTTATGCCGTCGCCGATAGCTTTTCACTACGTAGCCTCGGTACACAACGCTGAACCTCTAAGCATCTGACGAACAGTGACGAGTTCGGCAGTCTACAATTTGTTTGGAATTCAGATCGGCCGTACGTCGTTTGGGCCAACCTTTCCCAAAAGAGACAGACGATATTAAATTACTCACCGCTATTCACTGTACGTCCCCATCCGGTAACCATACAGTCCATATCTTCGAACACTTTGGACTCATTGGCCATTGGCATACAGATCGGCGCAATATGTGAATGTTTGCCAGCGAAATCCAATGGCGTTGGAAGTTGAATAAGAGCAACGTCATACTCAATACGTTCGGTGTCATACATCGGATGTATCCAGATATCGCGCGTTCTCACAAGTTCCTGTACAGAAACCAGCTCTGCACAAAGTCGGCGCACGTAAATGATGTACGAAAACTTCACTGTTTTTATATAGGGATACCTCATATCATACATTAAACCTTAAACCTCATTGAAAACTGATCAGTTATTAAAACTGAACGGTTAAGCTTACCTCCATAGCGGGTGATATCGTGGGCGCCTATGACCACTCGTATCTTCGGGTCGTCGCCTGGCTGTGTCTCGACGCAATGGGCCGCTGTAAGAATCCAGTTCTTGTCAATGATCGATCCACCGCAATTGGGAACCCATTTACCGGAATACTGAAGGTAATCGGGGTTTTGTATAGAGATTTGCCAGGGAAACTCAAAGGGAGCGGCATCATCTCCGCGGAGGACATAGTTAGCGTCGCCGGTGGAAACTCCGCATTGCGGTTGCCCGAGGGCGCCGCTACAAACGGTCACTAAAGCGAAAGCTATGACGAACAGATGCTTCATTATGAAACTAACACGTACTTCCGAATTCGCTGGTCTTTTATTCAAGCAACAAGAGATATCTCCTGATAGGCTGTGAACGTGTAGAATCATAGCTGGCTTTGAGGCCCTTGCCACTTTTAGCTATGAGGGAGTTTCCATGGGGAGCTAAGGGATTGGATAGTAAATATGTTTAGCTGAATTTGGCCTAAGGAGATCTTTTACTGTGGAATGCGTTAGTGCAAATGGCAAGATCGAGAAAGCTAAGATTAGGATGGGTCGACGCCACATCGAACGTGCGATAACATCATCTTGGTCAAAGATATTTTCCACCCTGACATTATGGCTCATAGAGGAGTGTTGACTCTAGTAGTACAGGCACGCCTATCGAATGTTACAACAGCAATTATGTACCATTCTCTAAAGCCTAGATAATAACGACCTAGACCTTAACTTACTTGGCGATTACCCAAAAGTTTACAACAGCCACCCTCCTGTTCGTTCGTATTCGGCATATCTCGCCCTAAAGATTAGCGCCAGCAATTAACAACCTCTGTAGAAACGACCACTGAGGCATCTATTTTGTACGATTCGATGGCGACGATGAGCTTAGATGATGAATTAATGCTATGACATTTTTCGAAGTCGCCAATTAATAAAAATGTAGTCAAAATGAATCTGGATCTTGAAACAATGGTCAGCTAGTAACTAATGCATTTGTCTGGCTTATTATCTTCTCTGCTATCTCTCTGCTATTATTATCTTCGCTGCGCTTATAAATACAACAATGGCGCAATGTCTTGATATGCATTTATTGAACGTTTATTTTTTTCAAAAATTGTTCTTCAAATATTTCCTACATCTGCAATGTATGTTCAGCTTTGAGCCCGTGGTGAAGAATTTCTTAGGGCATGTGCTCCGTTTGCAAGAGCTATGGAAATAGGCCAATTCGCGCCGTACATATATGGCCAGCGATGGAGCAGGATCTTCAGGAACCTCGTGTGTTCATCGTCAGCCCGAAAATACTCTCACAAAGCTTCCAGGGGGCGTTATACGTTCTTACCGTATTTCCGTTGCGATGTCTCGTGGCATGAGTGATATCTCTTTAGTATTCTTACCCAACCTTTGATAACAAACCGATTTTCTTAGGAAATTCTTTCGCTAAAAATAACTGACATATAACTATATATATATATATATGTATAATTCTAATGTAGACATGCTTAGAATTGAAGGCGCTATTTGAATAGGCCGCTGCTAAAAACACGCGACAGAATTCGGATAAATTCCCATGAACCTAAAGTACGTAGGCACGATGACATCATCACGTACCGTTGTGTTATAGGCGAAACAGTGGAAAATTACATGAAGGTAAACGATTACAGCATGCTGATGTAAACAGTTTCCATCATGCAAACCGTCGACTAAATAAAAATGAATTTGCATTTCAACTGATTAAACTGAATACAAGCTGTCTTCGCTACAAGGTAGAGCAATAGCACTAACATAGATGACAATGGCGTGGCAGCATTTGAGTTCATAAAATAGAAATTGTCCGCCCAATGGCGTCAATTATAAATTGTTCATAAAGCGTGTTTAAGTGTTAAATACTGCACATGAATTTTTGTCCTGACGGATTGCACCACTCAATGGTAGCTGTACGTTCCTTTTGGTAGAGCATATGGGTAAGGCTTGTACATACAATTGAAATAGTCAAAACAATAATAATCGAACCCGTCGGAGCTCAGACTTGCGATCTAATCAAACAGATTTCTCAATGTGATCCTGATTATATCATTGCACTTATCGTATAATACCGTTACTGAACGAACCCGAGCGTTATACAAACTAAACTAGAATTCATGAAATCATGAATCATGTAAGATAACCAAATATATGAACTGTAATTTCCTACGAAAAGAGGCACGATGAGTGTCTTTGCTATGTCATTATGCTATCTCTATAATGAATCCAACTATTGGCTGCTTGCAGTTTCTTAACGCCTCCTTCTAGAGCTATAGATACCGAAGACCTCCACAGGTTTGACCCTCAAATGTATGAGGGTTTTTCACTTTGTAAGTGTTCTTAGTTGTATGTACTTTGCTGACTAGTAGCTTCGCTAAGAACGTCTGTCTTGAAACGTCGGATGTGTCAGATTACTTGATACTAGGTGTGGTTTATCGGGTCTGTTTTTCAGTTTTTTGAATGCTATTGAAATCATGTTATCAGATATAACCTGGGAGGGTGAAAATGAAACAATCCTGAGTGACTTCAATATCAATACGCTCACAGAGCTCTCTAAAAAGATTATTGCAAAGATGTTCTGCCTTATTTGGTTTTCGGGATCTTATTGGTAACCCGGCTCGAATCTCTTCCGCGGAGGCTAACTTCTCTTTTGATTATGTATGGATGAACTTTATCATGAACTCAATACCGAGGGCGGGTGTTTTCACACTATTTTCAATGATGGCTTGTCCACGTATATACGCTCCTCTTCGAGCCACAATTCTCGCTCAAGCACAAAAAACTTACGTATATTTTGGCGAAGATGAATGATTCCCGATAAAAAAGTTGAACTGGCCACAAATCTTTAATGTACCCTCGGTGAGTGGAGCAGTCTATTGTCTAACCGAAGCTGTTACGCCTAGTGTTTAGAGATGAAGTTCCTGGTTTTTCCGAATGAGACAAATTGTGCTATAGAGTGGCTGCCTTACTAATCAAATCTTGCGGTTATCTTCTTATCGTCTTAAAATATCTTCCTAGGAAACAGAGCGACAAATTTAAAACGAGGTCTCAAAACGTTTTATTATAAGCAATCTGTTTCTTATGGTTTTGAATAAAGGAAGTCATCTTGGGATGGCATCGACGATACTTTTTGACGGACGTTAATTATACCTTATCTTTCTGTACAAGTAAATAAAAGTAGCTCACAGACTTCACGAAGATTACTTTAATCATGAATTTGCGAGTTATGTTAGCATTGATAAAGTCGCCGGTCGAGCTCGGTGGCTCGGTGCATTCATATGCGCCTTGCGACTGGAGGAGACACGTAGGTGCACGAGTTCGAACTTCGCCGGTGCACATTTACATTTATATGGGGTCCGTCGTACGAAGAAGTGCAAAAACTGCTACCGTGGACGTTAAATGTTGGTTGATGGTCAGCTTTAAAAAATATGATAAAGTCGCTGAGAATGGATGTGTTATTTCAGACACTTTCGTCTCTATCGAAGTATGTCTTACCGGCTACCGAGCCTAGAGGTGGAGGAATACAGGGCTTTAGTGGGTTCGTAAGTCTCCCACTAGTCATTGAATGTTTGCAGTAACGTGTTAGTGTCATCAGCATTACCCAAAACCTCCATAAAAAAGATATTTTCGTCTCACCCCCCAAGAGGTTTCTCCTTCAGATGTCACTGAAAGTGTCGAATACGTTGTCGTATACGTATAGAGCGACTTATTTTGTCCTGATCAGATTCCTGCAGTAATGCGCGATCTCCCTTGATCTCCCAGTCGCCACAGATATCATTCATCGAACTGAATACGAAGTCTTCCTAATTCTCTCAAGGATCCTGTAATGTTTATTTACAAAGGTGGTAATCAACAAACAAAGCAACTCTGTAATTGTTAAAGACCTATCGTTATTTCCTCCCCCCTTAGAAAAGCAATTGAGCTTTTCCAACTCGACTAACAGACGGACTTTTTAACCGAATGTAATAACTAACTGGATCTTACTGTGTCTTTAACGTGTGCAAGAATTTCAATGTTATTGTCTATTCTGGGGAAATAACGGCGTATGTCAAGGGCACTAAGCTTGATGACCTCATTATTAAGACCAAGGAGGATATATTCGTGGTTCAGTGTTGGTTCAAATTGTCTTTCTCTTGACGTGTCAAAATCTGTATGTGATCTAATACATTCCACGAACAGCTTCTCATATATCACCGATTTTAGTATTAAAATTCGAAGCGAACCGATTGATAGATCCGCCATTGCTGCTTCTACGCACCGTGATCAATAGTAGTAGCCTATACGGGGATCCACCTATTAATTGGCTTGCCTTGAGCGAAAACTCTTCTCAGACTCCGAAAGACAGCACCAGGTGCACACCTTCTATCTACTGCCCACAGAGTCATCCTTACTTATTTTCATCCTCCATAAGCTATTATTATTGCCCCTGTAGACAGAATTCATATTTTGTGTTCTGTATTTATGAGGTTGTTCAAGTGCATGGCCCGGACGTCCATAGTATCTCGAAGTCAAAAGCATACGTGGTGGTTCCTCTAACATCCTGCTCTTAGTACTTTGCATGGAAAATATTGATCATAGTACATTTGCAAGGGGTGTAGGGAGTACAGCTCTATGGAATACTTTTTGAGTACAAATTAGGATTTTAAATAGTTCAATTATGTGTTTTTAGCGAGTTGTAAAGGAACCCTTGCTAAACAGCGCCCTCTGGTTGTTAGACACGAACCAAATAGCTTTGCTTTCAGTATAATATCACAATGTACTATGTGTAGTACTATTATGCACATTATAATCATACGCCTGTTTCTATAACAGGGTAAAAATTATGCGTGCTCTGAGCGGCGCATTGCGGGACAGAGATTGCCATACCATTAACCTCAAACTAATTTAATTGCAACTACGGTCATTTTCAATCTATCGACTAAGGATCAGACAACTTCAGGTCATATATATATAAAATTTACACGTTATATCCTTCAACAAAACTTTATCGATGTTCAACGCAAAGTTAAAAAAAGAGCAGCAGATCAATGTGAGGGCTCTGGGAAATTTCGGAGAACAGAAGCCGGCGGAACTAAAGGTCCCGTTGACTCTAACCCAAAACTTCCGATTAGACAAATAGATCTATATCCATAAAACTTATTAAATAATGAACAGTTGTTCACGAGGTCGAAGGCTTTTGGGAAGTCAAAAAGAATGCAGTCATAATTCATGCCCATATATTTGAACCGCGCCCAGTGTTAGACTTTTCTATGGGTTGGGTTGCCGTAGACCTGTTTTTTGTGAATGTGTGTTGGTTGGAGTTAAGAAGGTTTTCATTTGTCAGGAAATTATTGTATGGCCCATGATAATTTCTTAAAACACAAAACATGCGATACCTTCTGTGCAACCGGACGGTAATTGTCAAAATCTGCTTCAGAAGCTTTTTTACGAGCTGATGTAGCTACCGAGTATGAGATACATGGGATATTGTGCCTTCTGCGTATGTCATAAAACGAGGAGCAGAAGTTTCGCAAGACAACACCTTTATAAAAAAAAAGTGGAAAGATGGAATCGGGGTGAGGCCACATTCCGATTTACACTGTTTAACTTCTTTTTATTATATGCGAAGACATGTGCTTTCAACGCTTTCATGTTTCAGTGGCTTTTATGTATAATGGAAAACCTGAACGCAACAAGCGTAGAGCAGGGTTCACCACTTGGCTGAGGCCGTTATTCAAACAGGCGTGAAAGAATAGAGATGTAATAGATTTACTGTTGTGGATAGCAAATTTTTCCTAAGAGATACTTGAAGGATTGAATTCTGTAGCGAATGTGGTGGGATGATCCTCTGTCAAGATTTCAAAAAGTTTTCTAACTTGCAGGACCAATATTTTATATTTTATTTAGAGCTGATTATCAGCCAACATTTAATGTTCACAGTAGCACTTTTGTATTGCTTCGTACGCGGACTCTATAGATGTAAATGCGTAACGGCGGCCATCGAACTTGTGCACCTACGTGTCTCCTCCGACTATAAGGCGCACGTGAATGCAATATATATATATATAGTTATATTATATATATATATATATATGCAATATAGTTATAGTATGTAGTATATATATATATATATTCACTCGCAGGACCTGGTCTTTTACTTTCCTATGTAAGTGACGCAGCGCAGAATGTGGCTAGAACTAGAAGGACTTTACCTACACGACCCCACTGGTCAATAGTGTCAATGCATGACAGGTCCATGATTGAAGCTTTTCAAGGAGTGAAGCGCTCGCGTGCGGCTAAGGTGAAACTCGCGTAATTCGATTATGTTGAGCTCTTGTCGACAAAATACTTAAAAAGCAGACAAATCTCTATGACCTGGTGCACCTTCTTGATGAGTCTCCAAAATCATATACAAATTCCGTGTTAAGAATCCCGTCCCGAGCGTTTTATAACCGTGCCGTTGTGGCCTCTGCCAAATTTCGATACGTGATGCTTATAGAACGCTTGTCTTAGGCTGGAGTTCACCAGAAAGAGCAGAAATAACTTTCTTTAAAAAGGGAGTTCTGTGGATTTACATATCTATTGCCAACCGGTTTGGTATGTCTTCCGGGCGGCCTTCACACTATGGTCATGAAGGACGCTGTATTAGATGGTATTAATAGTCTATTTATTGTGATCACCAAAGTGTTTATGAAACGACGCTGGTGAGTTGGCTTTGTCATGGAACAGACACCAGATACAAAACCTGGAAATCAAGTGCATCTGTGATAGTACTGATAAATACAAGAA
The DNA here is from genome assembly GCA_002081605.1 of Tropilaelaps mercedesae. Taxonomy (NCBI): domain Eukaryota; kingdom Metazoa; phylum Arthropoda; class Arachnida; order Mesostigmata; family Laelapidae; genus Tropilaelaps; species Tropilaelaps mercedesae. Next base: position 15,085 of record MNPL01012826.1, read on the forward strand.
TATTAATCTTTGGATGCTCAATTTCATTATTTGACAATTTAGTTATGCATATATGGAGCTGGATCGGATGAAGATTAATGAGTTCTTGAAAAGGTCAAAGTATTGTTATCTTTCTCTTGATAGTTTATAGCAAACCCGAATATCTCGAAGATGGTGATCACTGGTTCAACATAACCACGAGCTGAACCATGATCTTGTGTGTTAAACAAACACTCTTAAGTTGTATATGACTGATGCAATAATCATTCAAGTTGAGAGGCCTTATCGACGACAAGTGACAGGGTTACCTAGACAGACGTACAATATAGGCTATTTTATGCGTTCCTGTAGCTATCACGACCGACTGAGATAGCATACTTAAATCTTACTTGCGACTAGCTACGTGCCTGAGAGCTATGTACGTGAAAATACGC
>MNPL01012847.1:0-11333 GCA_002081605.1 Tropilaelaps mercedesae
ATATATATATATATATATATATATATATATATATATAGTTACTATACTAAAATATACTAAACTGTATTCTATAATTATTTTCACTAGATAATGATCAACTGTTTTTAGGGAAACAGAACAAAAGGTGAAAGAGGGAATGGCAAAATGTTCATCGTTTCCTGTTTCGATTTCTTCTTACCAACCTCTCCCTCGCCCGAAACAGGTAAACAGTGCTCCGCACGCAGTGCGACACCGTCATGCCTGGCCTATTCATCGAACGTAACAATGTCCCATTACGCCCTCCAGCTTATTCGTTCGTTCTCCCGAGACTACTCCGTGCGTTCACGCTGAAGCGTGTTCTTGGTGCTCACATTCGCATCCGAACTCCAGGGTAGTAATTTTATAATTCAATCTCCATCTGCATTCGTCGAACGCTGCTTTAATTTCCTCTCTCTCTCTCTCTCGCTCGCTCATTTTCTCTTCCTCTATCTGTGTAACACTGTGTAATCGACACGATTAGTGTTGTTATAATAATATTCATTATTTTTATTACTAATATCATTATTAATATTATTATTAGTTTAAACGTTGCCTTCCATTCCAAGGGGTCCTCGTTTTCACCGTCAGCGTCGCCGTGACAGGCCTCTTGTCGCTGTGTAATTGCCTTTGTAAGTTGCTACTACGTAAACAACAAACAGCGCGCCGCATCTCGAACTCGTTTCTCTCCACCCCACTCCGCTGTATGTTCCTTCTGTGTATTGGCCTGTGGGCATCCGCTGACGCGGAAAATAGGTACATGTTTGCTTCATCACCATACACATTTGAACGCCAGCCTTAATTACCTTATCGGCTCCGTATTCTTCATATTTCTGCTCCTCCTAAATTGATTTTCTAGAGTATGAACAGGCTCCGGCCCCGTGAAATGCCGGCCGTGGACAGTTCCGCTATCCAAGCGATGAGACCATAACCCCGCTTTAGTGCCGAACCGTGCTTGTGGGCAAGAAGGTCACCCGGACACAATACCCTGTCCTTGACACTTCCGAGCGCTGTGAAGTTCGTACGCCCGACGGGTCGAGCGACGGAATACAAGAGTTAGGGAGCGTAGTGAGTCGCAAAAGCGTCACTCAACGCCGCACTCGGGCGAGTGAAAGACCTGTCGTCGAAAGCGCCCGTTGTCGAAGCCATCATCCGTGGTCGGAGCGTGGGCGCCAAGAGCAGGCGTAAACAGCCCGCTATACAGCGAGAGACTCCGACGTGAAGTCGAAGTAATTCCTCTAAGAAGAGGCGTCTGGGAGACGGTAGAGGTAGCTTCAGCTTTACTGACTAGTCAAAAGGTTGCTTTTTTTTGTTCCAGAAGGTCAAATGGTACCAGTTAAAATATTGGCTGGTCGTGTACGAAGTCAGGTGTTTTCTCTCATGAGAGTCGTGTCTACCGCTTCATGGTGCTTTAATCGCTGCTGTTCCAAAACGCGGTCGTTGTTAGAAGTTGGCCCGCACACTCCTCTACGTTGCCCCATGTCGGATACCGACGGCCGGGTGGTCAGAGGATGACCAGAATACAGTACCGCCGCTTTTCCCTGGTCATGAACAACATACCGAACTCGATCCAGTTTTTTCTGACCCATTCGCTCGGAACAACGATGACAGTTCGAGGACAATAGTCGAGAGAGGGCGCGGTGCGATTAATATTATAATTTTAGTGAAAGAAACAATAGAATTGGCCTATGGGGTGTAGGGAGTGGTATGGCGCGATGTAACTGATCTAGTTGTCACAAAACTGTTTTGACAACGACCTGTGAGAAACACTGACAGAAGTGACCATTCAAGAAACTTCTCGAGCCAGGTGAAATCCCAGACGCTTTTTCTTCATCATGCACATAGCGGTTGCCTTCTCGCGTTGCTATTGTTGTTATCATTGTTACCACCGCCGTCCGGGTGACACATTCAGTGCTTTCGGTATACTGTTGGGTCTGTTGTTGCTGTTTGTATTGACTCCTTCGAGAGGTACGTGTGACTTTCCCAAAAGACGCCACCAGGGGCGGCTGCATCGACGGAGAGGTTTCTGTCGACGGGTGGCAACGTCTGAAGACAAACGAAACACCTCGTCGTTTGAACGTCGAGATATTTACCAGTTTGAATGTCCCAACAGATTAAAGGCAACTCCGCCGTTTGACGAAGTCGTGGTTGGTAGTGCAGGCGGCGAGCCTTTCCTCATCGTCCGGGTAGGACAAAGGCTTTTTTGGAATTGGCATCAGACGCGTCGTTTTCGATAGTCTCGCTCGCTGATTTCACTAAAGTGCTGCCTGGTACGGAGCCAAAATCCGCGGTAGAGCTACTGTGTCTTCAACTGGATAACCTCGCCGGGTTCTGTAGGGTGATAAACTCCATAATCACCGTCTGCCCATTCCACCACTGCATACAGCGCTCGCACGCAGATCGACTACCGTCACACCGCAAGCAATTGTAACGAAGCGATTCAAAGCTGCCGTTCCGTTGTACTCACAGATCTGTCGCTTTCGACCGTCTCCGCCGAGCGACTTCAGAGAACCTTAACGCCCATCATCATGCAAATAAACTGCTAAACAAGACGTGTGCACATCCGTCGATACGGAGACGTACACAATAAGGGCAAGGATTACCTTCAAATTGCTGAAATAGTGCGACACCGGCAAAAAGTCACTACGACGCATAGTCAAGTCGTCCTCACCGTACAGGAGTACTGCCAAAACGTCGACCAAAATTTGGTCATAATCCCCCTACACCATCACAAAGTGTTCTCGACGCCGCGTCTTCTCGATTGTTGCGAATACTTTATGCGTAAATTTAGTGCTTCCATTCAGAGCAAATTCTGACAGGCCTTTTTCTTTGCGGCGACTTAAGTGAAAGGAAACACAGAAGTCTAGGTCAGATGCAAAGGCTGTACCTCGAAATGCTGATCTTATAGATGTCTTGCTTCTTTGCTGTACTGTTGCTCCTGCCATCTTTACGGTTGTATGATTTTCATTTTATGTCAGGTCCCTTGCCAGGTGAAACGGATGTACTTTAAGGCGACGATCCGTCGGCCATAATAGACATTATGGTCATGAGTGAAACGTGGTAAAACCCCACTATCTCAGACAGAAGTCTATCTCTGAGTGACAGTAATTGTCACGGTTCAAAACTCATACCACGGTTACACACAACGCAATTACGGTTGCGTGCATTCGACGGAACCGTGGTTCGCTGGGTGGAAGAGGCGCTCTGTCGCTGGTGAGTCAGTTACATATTTCCAGATCTCTCTGGTGGGTGAACAATAAAATGCTGCTGCGGATTTGACATCCAGAATCGTTTCAGCTTACTTTGCTTCTACGAAACGAACTCAGTCTGTGATGCATTTCTGTGGTTCATCCTCGATGACTAGCCAGTTACTTGCACGGGAGACAGGTCTGAAGACTTCGGTTGAATAAAAGCGAAGCGTTACACTGCACTCTCGTTTGATTTATCGAAGGCATCCCGCCGGATAAACCATAGTTCGCTAGTTAATACAATGCATAGCATAAAAACTGATATCAAATCCCCCAGATGACTGAATATTTACCTCGATTCAAGGTCATCTTGCGTCCAGGTGAATTCGCCAGTGAGCAAGCTTGCCCTGTTGTCCTTCAGGTTTCGCATGAGGCGCCTGCCTAAGGCCATGACTATCTCGTCACATTCTCCTCGATATGAGCGACCAGGGAGGGAAATTATCATACCACTCGGTACAAACTAGATCTCAGTATCAAGAGCATCCCACCAAACATCTAGCAAAACTCAGGAATGCATATGACCCTGGGTTCCATTTCAAGCGCTCCTGTCTCTAATATAGCTGACCCTTCCACCCAGCTACGCAATACACGCTTTTACGATTTTTTGATGTTTTTTGATAAAGAGGCCTGACTTCTGTATCACACTGTACTAGTGGCTTGTGCTACCGAAAGTGTCATACTGCTGTGAGATATGGGTCACCGCAATTAATTAAGGACATGAAGGCCCTTGGATCGGCATAGGCAAGGTTTATTCGAAGGCCATCGAAACGCTGTACAATCGAATCAAATAGCATTTCCTCACCAAACACACAGGACCTTCATAGAAAAGCAGATTCATTATACAATCGATTGAAAAGTTCCGCCCTCGATGTCGGCCTGTTAATAATATAGTAATATTAAATGTAATTGTGATAATATACAAGTGCGAACCCAAGATCTGTGATTGTAATATCAGCGATTAGCTACTAAACAACAATTAGAGAAGATGCTACAATAATTGTTACATTTAGCCTCCCTTTGGCTTTTAATGAAGGAGTTCTTGAATTGAAACGAAAATTTAATTGAAGTGATGTCTTCGTCGGGATCAGTTCGCCTAAAATAAGTAGAAAAAAGTCACGAACGAGAGAACAGAAAAAACGTGTGTTAGTACACTACAAATACAAACGGCAAAGATGACCGGAGAAATGGACTAATTGCACTAGTGGCAACGCCGTGTATTTTGTGAGCGCAACCTTTCGTCGCTAATCATTAACTCATCAATCAATCATTACTTTGTATTTAAATAACATATTATCGAACCTTTTCATTTCTTTAAACATCGATATCAGAGTAACGCTTTTGATTGTGCATATCATTGAATGAAATACGTTCTTAAGCTGAATATATATACGATTGAAATACGTATCTTCGACTCGCGACGTTTAGTACGCCCTTACCTGCAATGATTCGACGTTTGAAACAATGCCAAACTTTCCTTGACCATCGTCGGCTATGTGGTACGTGTTATCCTGGCTGATCTGGAAAGTTTTAGAAGAAAAACAGTTTATAACCATATTGCCCAGACCGGCTTCCGACTACAGGCAGTCGCCTTATACCGAATGTAATAAACATGACAGAATAGATATAGTGTAACGGCCAACGACCGTTTGAGCATTTCACTCAGTACTTCAGGACCTTTTACAAATTAACTCGCGTGCATAGCGCAGACGGCAGATATTTAAGCGACATAATATATAGCATACAGCTTTATATATCGTCACTGAGGTAATATCGCCATCAATCACGGTTTTTCAAATCAAACACGTATGTCTCAAGGACTGTAGTTCGATGCAAAAAAGCTAAACGGTAAATGATGAAACGGTATGGATAGCCTGTATTCTGCGTATCTGGTCTGGGCTTGTCTCGAACGTGGGTTCTTGGTACAAGGCGTAGGAGTTTTTCCCGCATAGTCAAATAAATATAGAGGAAAGAAACAATGCCCCTTGCAAGCTTCGAGGCCCTCGGTCAATACATGTGCAATAAAGAAGGGGAGCTATGCCTCTACATATCAGCAAAAGGCTGAAGAAGAAATATGCAAGAGAACATAAAACAAAATATAGAAGCTCAAAGGACCTGTTGAGAGTTCTCCTCTGACGGAATTGCTTATCAAAACTCTTTACAACAACAAAGCTTGCTGGGAGCGCCCCGACCCTTTCCCACCAGATACCCAGTTCAAGACACTCTAGCTATCTAAATCAATAACATCGTAAACAGCTGCAAGAGCGCGCGTCCAACAATCCTGAACTGGGCTTCACCGATAATCTAGAATCTGGGTTGCCTTTAAGTACTGCCTGTTATCTATAGGCCAACAACAGCCAACAACAACGAACCCTGCCGAGAGTCACGACAGCTCCATAAATGCACCCTCTAGCATCTTTACAACGCACACAACCCGACCCTTTGCAGGCAGAAGGTACAAGCAGCTCTATTAGTAAACGGGCAGTGAGACGCAACAGGGCTGCCGTTGCTCATTAGCTCATCAAGACTGGAACAGGTAAGTGGCGGTACCTGCTCCAACATTCGGTTACTTTCCGGCTGGCGCCTTCCAACGCTAGACAGCGTCGGTCGTAGCGCAAACAGTAGCGGTAGCCGAATGAAGACGGCATATGCGAACGGCTCACAGAGACGCCGGCAGAGATAACGCTACCGTCGCTAGTGCCACTATAACCCGAAAAACACCGTGGATAAACAACGGAACCGCCTTCCAACTCAGGCTAACCAGCAAGTTCTGCCCCTTCTTAACGAATAGTCAATTTAGCCATCTCTATCAATCGGTCTGTCCTTTTCGCGTCGCTGTGAAAGACTTTCGAAACTGCGACAGCATTTTACGCCTTCAGTTCTCTGTAACTTCGTTGCTCCTAGGCTCCGAGGACGAATATCGAAAATCTGCGATGCCTAAGTTGCCTGGGTTCTTCTGCGTGAGATCCTACCTATCTGCCTGTAGCACCGTTGTGGTTCTTCGATCTGGTGAACGGGTGGTCCAGTGTGACTAACAAGCATTTTTATGTAAACTCTGTAAAGTTTAGGAAACTCAATGCTATATAATATGTTGCAAAAATGTGGCCGATTGGTGCCTCGTGATTCTACCTCTGTTGTCAGTTACTTAAATTGGAAATTTCAAGCTAGCGCCACTCTTTTATCTTCAAGTAAAATTCGTCAGACACTTCAAAGTTGTTCGTCCGCCGCACTATGTTGTCCTTGCACAGTTTTCCTACTATGAAGCCCACCGCGCAACAGTCACCAAGCTATCACCATCGAATATACGCGTTAATTATGGAGCGTGCACGAAACGTGAACTTGAGGACTTTGTGCTGCTAAATATGCGAATATCAGCGCTATCGAATCATAAGCTAGAAGCAATTCATGCACGGTTGACGTGATCTAGTAGAGTGCATGATTACAGCTGCTGATATGGCGATCCTGCACTTGTGTGCACACGGATATGGAAACAAAATATGCACGCATATTCTCTGTGCACATGCCGTCCACAATCAATCAGCGACCAACCACGGCAGTTGCGTCTGATTACTGCCAATGGCGAAAAGCAGTGGGGATGACAGTGCTGGCTTAAAATAATTTCTGGGAAAAGCATCTTATTGTTTTTGAGCACGAGTTCCTCTGTCGGTTGCTAGACCTTGTTCAGCTAGTCACTACTCGAATTTCTTTCCTAGTGTCGGCGGGTCGTATTGTAAAAAAGAGATCAAAAATGGCGCAGTATAACTATGATTATATCGGACTGTGCTAAACATCGGGGCAACTCAGTACGCGATGCGCCTGCGTTTGCATGACATACGTAGAGATGGACAAGAATATGAGCTACCGTGTTTCGGCTATCGCGCGTACTCGCTGAAAGTGGCGCGTACACTGACGTTGATAGTAGTAATAGTAAATAGTAATAATAAAATCAATAATAATAATAATAATAATAATAATAATAATAATAATAATAGTGGCGATCCTTTGTCATACGCACGTGATGGTTGTATGTGGTCCCGGAAATATACGCAGTCACGATTTACACAAATTAAATAACACAAGAATCCATGTGTTTCATATGAGTTAAGCGAAGAATACGCGAGTAATCAACAAAGTCAAGAGCGCTTGAGTATGTCTGTGTGATTTCGAGCACAAACCATAGATGCCCGCAATTGCAGTGGCCAGCTACATAATCGGGCAAAATGCCCTTGAGCCTAACCGTTTCGAAACAAGTTCAAGGTATAGAACCTCCCAAAGTGAACGCAAATTTCGACCGAAATATTACCACTTGAATTCATCTAAATGCCACCAGTGTTTGTCCAAAGTTAGCAAATGCGCTCGCGGGGTATATCAAGTTTATCGGACGAAAATTGTAAGCTCCATTCCAACCAACTTTTATTTTCTATGCAGTTCAATATAATTGAAGTTAAAAAATGATATTCGAAAGATCATATGTTTAGCTGATATTGCTAAGATCCGGGCAATTTTATCGAAGAACTTGGATGTGTACAACAAAAACGGCCGCAGAGTTTTCTGGCACCACCACACATGGTCTAGCGTTTGTGAGGTTTTTCCACTAAGTAAGGGTACCATCCATAAGAATCCACGTTCATTTGACGTACTGAAAATATCAGATTGACATCTCCACACGAATGCCCAACTTTATAGTGGAGCTAATTTGTTCCTAAAAGCCCTCAAGAAATCTGGTGATTGTGACCGCTGCCCGAACGACTGGGAACCATTAAATCTACGCCAGCCAAAAAAGAAGCAGATCAATGTTATGGGCCTGTCCAGTGATTCTAAATGGCCGCTATCTTCGACCAGTTGTGCACAGAAGGTTTGAAATCGACGGCCAGCCAATGTAAGTATTAAGTGATGACATTGTCGACCGTAACTGATGAAATGTCAGGAACAGTCAGCTCTGCTTGTTCTTTAGCCTTTGTACAACGACAACGGCTCGCATGCGGGCATCTTGCTTCGAAAACGCAGATGCAGCAGCTAAACAAAATACCAAAACAGTGTACCATACAGATATCACGCGTCAACAACTTTGTCGACCACGTTCTAAAACGCTACCATGTACTGTGGATGGCCGAGCAGCACACGGCATTCGACTCAGATTCGCTAGACCAAATTCGGGGCATCACCGTATCTTTCGTGTTAGCAAGTACCCACTCAATGGAATACCAACTCGGTGTCCAACGCTTCTGCGTATGTGCGCGAACTCATTATTCTCGTTCGTGTCAAACGAACGATTTTCGTTTTACCGCTATGTTGATAGAACGCTTTACTCGTCGCACAAAACGTCAAGACGGCCACGTTTGAATTCGTTCACGCTGTCTGCCTATAGGCACAAGGTACCCCCACCTGTCGATTCGGCGTCTAACACGCCTGTGCGAGGCTACGCGACCAACATCGTCTTTTGACACGTGTTCGGTAACGCGATAGGTACTCGTGGGTACCACCGCATCAAGCAGCTAGAGCCAGCTACAAATGCAAATAGCAGCGCATCGCAAGCCACACCACATGCCAATCGCCGTTGCTGGCTAGTCATAACTATGAGTCAACGAGGTTATGTCAAGCTGGACCTTATGTCTACTCTTGCAATAAAGGACCCTCTAGAGGGCCGCTGTGGGTTAGACCAAGCCCTATGATTTATCAACTGTCAGAGTACTAATTTAGGAACGGTTAGAACGCATAACAACAATCCTGTGCAGACTTTCCGGCCTCAGTGTAAAATTGCAAGCGAAAAAACGTCGTTGCTTTAGCCCTGTGGCACTACAGGTACGATGCGGAGCTGGATTTCCACATTCGTCCGTGACCCGAGCAGGATTCAGAGTCACCGCCGTCGTGACCTGCTCGAAACTCTTCTTGGGCAAGTTACGACCGATCGGAGCCGTTTGTCGGGGTCGTTCGGAAAATGCTAGAGTCGAACAACACCATAGTGTGGTACCAACCAATTATTGTAATACCTGCATTATTGGAATATTTTTCGCAGACTTGACATGCTATCTTCGAGACGCTGTTTACTTACAGTAGTCCGCGCGACAATCGACTACAGTAATTGACCTCTGGCCTGGAACACAAACTTACATCTATACTTACAGGTTTAGTATCTTAGGTAGAGTTTTAGAGAGGACATCCAATCTGGTCTGAGCACGAAACACACACTTTAATTAAGCAAGTAAACGATGCGTTCTCAAATCGGACTCGTACGAACGAGCAGTAAAGGCGTTCAGTCTTTCAACCAGAAAGGCTGCTTGGACTGCAGGCCAGGTTGAGTTAATTACGCAGTAACAATCAATCGGATTACATAATCCCTGGGACATCATAATATATGGAACAATGCGGGTTCAAGTTTAGACATGGTATGTGGAGCAAATGCAGGGAAGCACGATTTGATGGCAGTGAGAAAAATGGACAACAATCCACCATTCTATTGCTGTCTCCTATCAGGCGCGGTGGCCAATGATAATGTACGCGTCGTCCAAGCGGTCTCGGTTGGTACCCCTCTACGGAACACAGCGCCAGAACCTCACCGTTCTACCACAACAAACAGCTTTCGAAAGCATGATAGAGAAGCTCAATGAGAAAAGCTTCATACCCAAATCGTAAAAATCTCGTATGGGAGGAGATTGCCAGCCACCTAAAGCTCAAGCAGTGGATATATTATCGACAATCTATTCACTGGCGTAGTTTTACTTTTGTACATGGTTAGTCTTATTGTAAAGTTATCCAAGAGATGTATGGAGTAATGTCCTCAGCCAATGTAATTGTTCGGTACTTAACTGAGAAGACCGCATGTTCGTCTCATTATCGTTTATAGCGTGTGGTGAGCTAACAACCTGTCCATTTATATCGGCCACGAACGGCTCAATGTATGCCTAATCTCCGCTAGGACTATACGCTGAGCTCAGGATGATTCCTTACAACAGGCCAATCACGAATACAAGTAAGCTCTTGCACGGCCTGTCTCTTTCCTTCTCTACCTGTACATACTAGATGACTACGATATATTCGGGCTCTTAACTAGCGACAGGTCACGAAGTCCTTGTGTGCATGCGGGCACAAACAGCAACCCTGCTATGACAAACGCGCATAGAGTGAAGCTGAGGCAGATCTCACACCACAAACTGCATGTAGATAATGTCATCAGAGTGAATCGACAAAGTCTTCAATTGACCAATAGTTAAACCACGAGTCACACAACGGTCTAAAGGAAAGATTGGCACCTAGGCTAGCGAACGAGTCGTTGCTAGAAACCTCACTCAGACGTGCATCAACCTCGAGATTCACCATGAGACCAGTGTTACCAGCAGAAAGCAGTGTCAGTTTCTCATTGAACGTCACTAGTCTGTACAGAGATACCTACGCGGGAGTTGTCTAACATCGGCATATTTGATTATTAGTATTTTCGTTCCTCCTGATCGCAGTATCTTATAACCAACGATGCAGTACAGCTTTCTTCAAATGTTATGCGTGAGCAATAGTTCGACGAAAACCATAAAGGTTCGCGGGAGTCTAAAGGAAGCGAACAACCGCTGCTATGCAAGCACTGGGAGAGTCCTGGGAAAAACGTGCTTTACCACGACTCCATTCAAAAATAACCGACCGTTACGTAACCGCTAACATGAATTTGTTTTGCATATTTAAATCTATAGAATCGATAGGTCAAACGTGAGACCAGCATGAAACTGAACGAAGATTAGAAGACACTGGCATATTAGATCAGTCAGGCAGTAAAAGCTTTAGGTGAAATTTCAGATAATGTTGTTTACAATAATAGTTCAAAATAATTAGCATTGAGGAATTACATATGAATATATAAAAACTCACATTATCGGACCGACATATGTCTAACACCCCACGACCGATCCGTCTCAAGAGGTCCTTCAACAACTACCTACCTCAACTGTCTCAATGGTTTGTCCATCAGCGTCCTGGTAAATAATCTGCTCCTCACCGGCGACAACTTCAACGCCTTCGCCGCCCACTCCGACGACTTCGACCTGCTCACCCTCGTGAATGAGTTCGGTGGTCACCTCTTCAACGTAG
>MNPL01012849.1:1143-16188 GCA_002081605.1 Tropilaelaps mercedesae
ATCGGAACCCAATCGGAAAGCACCCACGGAATACTGCCTTTCCTTTGTCGTCAAAGATGAGCAAGTTCGCAAGTCAGTAGGAAATATTATATAAAAACTAAAAAGCCTTGTTCTTTCTCTGCAGTGAAATAGGGAGTACTCATTTGAGATACTAAAGTCTATGAGAAATGCGTGTATTTTTGTAGTATAAGAGTTCGTAGTACAAGACAACCTTGAACTCATGCAAAGCTTTTGGCAACTAAATGGTTAACTGGTGTAAGGCCTCGGCTTCAAGTTCCATTATATATTTAAAGCAACGTTACAAATTTGATGAAAATGCGTGAGAAATTAAAAATTGATTGCATAAACATACGTTTGATTGGTTGTAGTTCATACATTGAAACCAGCCCATCTCAAGGTGTGGTATTCTAATTCACAGCTTTCGCCTGCAATACAGATTAATTGCGATGTACTTTAAAAAATTTTGGGAAGTCATTCTATCAGTCTATCTTTCGTTAACAATCCTGACAACGACCGTAAGCTTCAGATATAATAACGATGCAGATCTCGATCAATGAGCTCAATGTGTATAGCGTAAAAATTGTCAAAATCAAGGTTTGGTAAATTAGAGTTCCCATGTGGAACTAACAGATCTGTAGCATTATTCCCGGAAAATAGTGAAATGGAATGAGTAACCTTCTTCAGAAAATTGCATTATAATGAGGTACTTCACGTGCCTTTAATTTATATTTTACGAGAAGAGTATTTATGTGAAAAGATCAACTGCTTCGCTATGTCTTGTATTTCAGAAAACGCGATCGCCCTTTCCTCTGTCATACCCTGGCACTTCAGTCACAAAGTGCCCAAACATCGTGGCTTTCCTCAATCCTATGCGCACAGCATACATCACTCATTGCTCCAGATGAAGAGGCGCCTGATTTACTATCTCTTTAAACATGTACTGAACGCTGTATGCTGTTGAAGACCAACCGCCTCTACAAACCGTGAAAATGAGCCAGATCAGTAGATAAAATGTTATGTATTTGCGGCTTTGTTAGTGCATTGCAATCACTATATATTTCATTCAAACACAGAAACTTTTATGGGTATACAATAAAAAATTATAAATATCGCGTACGTTCAAAAAGTCTGCGGACGCAGTTTCAAGTTGCAAAAATGATTTATATATCTCACTAAGACTGACCTGTTCATATTAGGAACTAACAAGTGCAGTGATTCATACCTAAAATGCACCAGTTCGGGTTATATTTTAATGGTAGGATAAAGAGAGAGAAAGGGGACGAATAACGCCCACACTTAATGTTGTGCTATTTTATGTAGGAGTATGGCTATGATAAGTTACAAACTTTTTTCAATCGTTTTTCTGAGTATTTGAACTTTCTGAGCTGGCAGAAAGATATGACCGTAGAGAACTTGTATTTACAAGTTAAGTGCAGCCACAGAGTAGCAATATAAACAGAGAATTATCATTCCATTGTGTAGGAATTTCGAAGTAGTATAGACCACCTTGACATCTACTTTAACAATGTGAAACCTAAATATTGTGAATATATCTATATATTTCAACGTAATATGGAACACATATGTATATGAACTTGTCATTAACTATCTTACAGGAGACTCTACTAAACATGTTCCGCATACTGAATACTTGTTCTCTTTAGCTAAATTATTTTCTTATAGAAATCAAAGCTCGTGCACAATGTGGCTGAAGATTGGTTATTGCCAATGTGTTCTTAGTAAAATCGAGTTTCCACTATACGCCAATGACGTACGTATTTGTGTGACTTTGAAGCGCAATAGATTTTTCGTGACCAGATAGCAATAACTTGCCACTATCCGCAGTTCGATAATTACTAGGTGGCAGTTTTCACCAGTACAACACGTAATTGAGTCGTTGAATATTGGGGCCAACTTGTCAACGTTTATCTTTTGAATTGTCATTGGTCACGTAGGATCTAATTCCTCATTTATTTTCTTCCATGCCGACAATAATAGTATTGTTAGCTCGTGTTTCTGTTCCTTGAAAGTACTGGAAAGCAAAGGTAACTGAATGAATCATACAGATAATCAAACAACCATGCTTAGTAACTTCGAAAGTATGTATTATAATAAACACGCCTATTTTCCGATCTATCTTGGATATTATCTATGAGCCACGATACTCTCTGCATGCCAGAAAAAGCGAGTAAGCTATTATGACAATATGTGACATCATCTACCAAAATACGTGACTTTGACACACTTGTACCGTGTGCTGACAGCGTCCTGCAATTGTAAAACCTTTTCGTCGCATAGTGCTAAGACATACAATACTACTGAAAAGAACAACAGTGGAATTAACATTAGATTCAGCCGACAAGAGTCTTGATAGAACGAAGGCACAATGGACGTGTACAAATAAAAATTAAATCAAGTAGGATGCATGTGAGATTACCACGTACAAATCATACACGTGTCTGCACGCCAATATTGTATTCGATATAATTACTTAATTACAATGATAACCATTATCTATTGTGGGTAAGCACTACTATAAAAAAAAAACGTCATACGATGAGCGTATGAGATATCGATGTCGCAGCGATAAATTTCAACAAAAATTCAATTAGTCGATGAGACATAGTTATTCGAGCAATCATCTGAAGAAATTCAAGCCACTATTATGCCCATAGTCACTTGGGACGCAGAACAGCTGCGATATTTGCACGCGTATGCCTATTATCCTGGTGCATTTTGTGATATACGATATTATTTCGATGCAATTACGCAAGATTTTGTGTGATATACTCTATACGCTACAATAAAAAAACCTGATTTTACGCATTTCGGAATATGTTTGTAATTTACGGTGTTGTTTAATGCTTATTATTTTTGGTAATTGTTTCTAGCTTGTTATTGTGCCGTATAAACACACTATAGTAAAGTCAACGCACAAGTGATGCTATGTTACACTGATAGTATTTCAGTCTGGGTGATTTTGTCAGTGGTTAAGATCGTCATCCCTACTGTGCCGCGTTACTCCAGTTGCAGATGGAATGACATCTGATCGACACTTGAAATATTATTAATCCTTTATTCACCTGTTATATCTGTCACCTTTTCTTCTAGATTGCCGAATCGTTCTTCTACGAAACATACATTTCCTTCTTTTATTCAACTTGTTTTTCGAAATTGTCTTGCAAAAACAGATGAAGGTGTCAACTAATACAATAGACAGAATAAATTTCCAGTTATTCCGAAAAATTTGCAGGTTATTTTATGTATTAACAGATTCTGTGCTTAAAACGTTCGGCAGTTCCAAACATGATTTCCTAAAACGAGTTCATCCTCGTCTAAATGAATGCACCCCACGACTTTAAACAGAAGCAAGAATAGAGTTTTTATTAAACAACGAATATTTTTACGTCCCTAAGAACTAACTGACTATTGACTATTGAGTTTCTTAGCTTTACAACTTGTGTATAGATTAATAATATATGATTGTATATAGATTAATGAAATTATAGAATGTAGAATCACTTGGTCCGATGTGATTTTTTACGTAAATAACGAAGAAAAAATCATCCATATCCAAAGGTTATTTGACCGCTGAACCAACCGAAAGAAAACAAATAATTTTAAGATTTAACTAAAGACTCTAGGGTAGCCAGATCTCAATGATTCCTTCCACACATCTGCGATTTTTTTCATTCAGCACAACTAAATTCGATATTAGCTATTATTAAATGGATGTAACTTTTAAATGAGCTGTTAGACACGTCGATGGTCTTTTTTTCATTGGCGCCCCTAGGTGGCGCTTAAAGCTTTCGCGCACAGAGTTCTGCATCACCTACTGCTGCTGCTTGTGCTAAATATAGTTGGAATTTACAAAGCAGACAGCAGACGAAGTCCGAGTTTCGAACGTCAATTCTAAAATGTGGAACTGAAGCTGAGCTTTTGTTTATTTAGTCAGACTAATTGAGACGTGTGAAAGAATTTGACTTATGATATGTAGTTAGTGAGGTATTTCTTTATCACACTTGCGAAACTCATGTGCAATATTTGTACAACAGCTTCATTGACGCTATGGAGGTAAATTTTGAATGCTTAAAACGTCAGTGTAAATCGAGGTTGTTAAGAGTGTTTTTTTACGAATCCAAAATTAGATTTCAGTGGACCAATTGTACCATATCGCATACACTACATCTTTAAAGTTTGTACGCAGCTGTTTATTATGAAATGGATTCTGCATGGATAGCCTCATTTGTAAAATATTGAATGCACAGTTTGTACACAGCCGTTAGTTTATTATGAAATGGATTCTGTATAGATAGCCTTATTTTTAAAATATGGAATGCTTCGCCAACATTTCGTTATCTCATTGTTATAAAATGAGAGTATGAAGTATCCTGTAGCATAGTGTCGTATACTGAGGCTCGGCAGTAGCTTCCTCAGACGGCATTATGCTGGGTCGCTGATTACGAAGTGATATTGAAATTATCTCTTATAAACTAGATTTTTTAACATATATTAAATATAAGCTATATTAAACTATTCGGAGTAACTGCTTGGTATAGTTAAATTTATCGATTGTTTTGTTTTAGCGAAGTATACAGTGGTGTACTTCCCAAAGGAGTTTTTGAAAGTACCGATATTTTAGAAAATTATTACAATATTAGTAAATACAAAGCCTTAACTCAAAGGTAGGTCGTGGAAACTGGTAAGCTTCAGTATAAGATGCAGAGCAAAATTTTTTATTGGCTCTAGTATAAGATACTTCTAAATTTTGATTGTAACTAATTTTTGTCATTCACTGAAATTCCAGTAAAATTTGTTGTGAATCATCATGAGTGTATTACCAACGGAACAGGGTATGAACACAGCTAAGGTGCAGACAGGTATACTAAGCATAAAATCAGCATTTTGGTAGAGGCTCAAATAAAAAGGATGTAAAATGATATGACTCGAATATACATAGTTTTAAGTTCTAACTGCTAGTGATACGGGACAAACCTTTACAAGATTAATGAGAGGTCACGTTTGGAACCGGCCGGGGTTGTTTGCAGACTGCGGTCTAGAAAAACAGGAATTTAATTTAAAATTGAATATTTTTAGTTATTTAAGAGTATCTGTGTTTGAAGCATGATGAACAAGTTCTTACGATTCGGGGTAACTAATCTGCATGGAAAAAAAATGGATATACTATTTAAAAGCATACATTTTCATTAGTTATTCAAACAGAAAAATATTCCAGCGCATTGTTAGTAACATCCATACGATCAATATAGCTATTTTTCTAAAGTATTGATGACGAGACCAGCTAGTACTTTCCAAAAAAAATTTGTTCTGATTTGAGAAGACAATCGTTTCGCTTGTAAGTAACACGAACCTAATTAAGTAGGATTCTACCTTGCTTTACTGAACCGTAGGTAGTCTTTGTCTTCATTCGTTACGTCATCACAAACGCTTTACTTACTAACATAATAAAAGAGAATTTATTTAAATCTAATTGTAGAAATGACAGTTTTATAATGTTGTTTTTTCATGTTTCAGTGGAATTTACGTGCAATAAACCCAGTATTAATTTACGCAATGATGAAACAGTCCACGAAAATACTGACAATAATCTGGTGGCTACCGCGGTGGCCAGAGACCTCGGAAATCATGTGGGCAGTCTAGAGGCTAGTGCTATTAATTATTTATATAATAGAAGCGTGTGTGCCGTTGTCAGTGGTGATAATCTGGTTGAGCCAGGCACTCATACGCCAAACAATGCTTTATTAATTAGCGTTGGCTCTGAATGTGTGTGCAATGCAAGTGTGAATGCAGGAAACTTGGTAGGGTGCTCAAAACCCCGTGCAATAAGCAATGATAATTCGGCCTGCTTGAACACTGGAAAAGTAAACTCTAATAATAGCCTAATTGCGAGCACGAATCAAAGCAATTACATCTATAAACCAGACGTTTACGACGAAAAGTACGAAGTCGACCTGGATAGTGGCACCAGCGACTACGTTGGAAATCAGGAGCGACCGTCATTCTATGCCGATGGGGCTAAGTATTGGGAAGGAATCGAACCAACTATCGAAGGAATGCTCGGAGGCTTTGCACAACTTTCAGATATCGACGTGGGCGCCAGCAGACGTTTCCTCAAGGAATTTTGTGAAGTGAGTAGCTCAATTCTTTTCGAAATGGATGTGCTTCAGGCCATACGGTATACGCCGATGAACGTACGCCGTCAGCTAAAATTTAATTGATTCAGGAAAAAACGTGTATTCTTTTACGTGTCTTATTATTGTACATGAGAGTTATTGTTACAGTCCGAATAAAAAAGCGACAAAGTCGATTTTAACATTATTTCCCTTGTGTCCTCTCTGCCTGCTTGTAGAAGAGACAGCATCCCACGGGAACTCTGCGGGCGTTAGATTGCGGATCTGGAATTGGTCGTGTGACAAAAATGATGTTGTCGCATATCTTCAATGAGGTACGAATGTCACAATATATATATAATAGGTCCTCCAATGGCCTCCCTTGGGCTTTCATTTTGCTTTTTCGGGATGACGCGAAACTAACAGAATTTCTTAAGTATTAGCCTAACTGTAAAAATCCATTGCGGTCAAAAACAAAAAAAAACTCACCTAAATTATACTAACCTCTTTTCAAGGTTACAAACATGGAGTTATGAACTTTACCCATTTTCCATTGACTAATAAATCACCCGTAAAAAAGATCAGCAACATAAAGAGCACATGACGTAAAATAAGTAAAGAAGATTAAAGATGTGCAGATTAAAAGATAACTAGGGCGATGCGATGATGCAGTAATGTCCATACCGGCCGCGCACATAAGATGCGCGCCTCCGACTTAAACTAAATTACCACACTAAACGGTCAAAAAATACAAAAAGTAGCACAAATTAAATTTGTCACATTATTCAAAATGGTAGTAAAAACATGCCACAACTAACATAAAGGCTTATCGCAGCCCTATTAGTGAAAAATTAGTCAATTCTTTTAGCTCTATCCTTCATCAAAATTTTGTAAAGATCGAGCGACATCGTCGTCAAAGACACACAATCATACATTCAGCTTTAGCAATATATGGATAGCTAAAGTTGGACCCACGCCTGCAATTCTTGAATATTGGAGTTGCATGGAATGTGGCTGTGGAAAGTTTTGGTTTTTCTAATTATCTATATTTCGTCTCATTTAATATCGTACCTAATATCATAGAACGCCGTATATCAAAACTCTAATTCTAATAAAAAACATAACTGAATCATGATGTCTTCAAATTAGACTTATAGTTTAATTATTTTTACTTCATCATGACCTAGATTTGTTTTGTTGCCATCTTCCGCTATATACTCCAAAATACAGAAACTAAAAATTGTAGGAAGAAATCTATACACACACTAGAACGCATACTTGTTTTTAAGTTGCACTTTCAAGTGTATATATTTCGATCCTCAGAATTGGATCTTCAGATTATGACGTTGAGTCAATACCAGTAGTAGAAAAAAAGCGTCTCCCATTCAAGCTGCTTATGAAACTTTTCAAGCACTCCAATTCAACCGTTGGCTTTCTCGGACTTGACGTTTTATAGTATAAGAAAATTCTGAGACAAAAACCAGGGATCGAATTTTTATAGCTCCTATTAAACTTCACTTTTTTGCAAAACGTATGCGTTAGCATGCATAGTGAATTATATTTAGAATAAACTATAATATTGTTACAATGTTCGGTACAGAGATACACGTAATTTGAACGTAACACGTATTTTTTTATAGTTGTGACTATATATGTATATAAGTTTGTAAGTACGTGTGTAAACTACTGGCTATAGCAGCAACCAAGGATAATGTTGCACAACAGCGATACTTAGGAATATTTATTTTCAAAAACTTTAGTTTTTAGAGGCAAAATACTTTAATAGCAATGAGGAGAAGTAGCCCGAGCGATCATGATAAGTAAATCATCAAACCATATTGTTCACTCTCAACTGAATTTATTTGTGCTCATTTTTTGGATAATTCAGGTGGATATGTTAGAACAGAATCAGCAATTTCTTGACAAGGCTGACGATTATCTCGGAGAATGCAGACATAAGGTAGGTTATTTTTGTGGGTAGCGGTGATGGGTGGTGCAATACATATACTGGCTGCAAAGCTAGGGGATGCCATGCAAACGTGCTGTGCTAATGCCCTTCAGAACTTTTTGTCCTTAGATTCCAGAAAAAATACAAAATTGAAAAAAAAATAGATCCGAATATGAAACGATAAAGGTCTGTGAAAGCTTTAGTCAAATGGTCACTGTATGATTTTTCAGTCGTAGTTAATTATTATTGGTGGAACGCACCGTCATTAATTTGATTAAAAGCGGTCTATGGGGAAAAACGTTTGGATAATTTTTCTGTGACCTAGTATTAGAATACTACACGAAACCGGTGTATCGGTATACATATATTTTAGTTTCTAATTTATTTCTATAAGGTTTAGTTATCCACTACCCACCGTGAGCTAAATATAAGTTTCTTAATTTGTTTTTCCCTTTCAAGGTAGGTCGAAAAATTTGCTCAGGTCTTCAGTCGTTCATACCTGATCCGCAGCGTCCATACGATGTCATCTGGGTGCAATGGGTTCGTATTTAAATCGAACAAATCGATATGAAGACTATTCCTAAATACATTATCACATAGCTGTAATGTTTGAAGAAGTTTTCGTAGACGAAAGTGACTCCTATTGCGTCAGTGGCGAAGATGAGTAGCTAAGAGATTACGGAGCTCAACATTCAATCCCTTTCCTTGTTGTAAAACTGTACAAACTGTTTAAATGAGGCCCTAATGTTTTTTCTATTACGATGTCAAACTAGGTAAGAACTAACTAAGTAATCTCTCAAGCATCGGATTCGAGTAATCAATTGAAATAATAACGTCTTGAGATATATTCAGACATGGTAATATACTGTGCGTTTACCTAAGGCTGGCGTAAAAGTTACTCCACTATCTGTTCGTTATTGACCCGAATCTATGTCCTCCAGCGATAACCATATTGCAAGAGCATTAGTCCTTAGAAGTTTGTCTTTAATAAACGCTCATGTATTAATAGATTATCCAAATAGATGTAAAGCAAATAGATATAAACCGGTTAACAGATGTGAGGCAATAGCTTTTGGGATTTGAAAATTTGTGTGGTTTGCCCTATTGGAAGGTGGCTTTCAAAAAACGGACATTTCGGATTCATTTTAGGTGACGGGTCATTTAACGGACACAGATTTTGTTGAGTTTCTGAGAAATGCCGCAAATGGACTGCGTGAAAATGGTAAGTGAGGTGACTAGCGTTAACGAGAACCTACCCGACGGTTAAATGACCATAGGAGAACATAGCAAATGAAGAATTAAAACAACATACCAAGTAAACGACCTTCTTTACTAAAGATTAGGAATTAGCTCTCAATTGATCATATTTGTTAATAACAATTTCCAATGGATTCTTTTCTACTTCCTTTCCTACTTCATGAATGTCTAGGCCTAATCTGTGTCAAGGATAACCTGTCCTCGTGCTCTGTAGAAATGGATAACAAGGACTCATCTGTGACAAGACCCCGTTCACTGGTACTCGAGATCTTTCGGAAAGCCAACCTCAGACTCGTTGGTGAACGGAAGCAAATACGGTTCGTCAGCATATGGCTAGAGCTTCTGACAACAAAATATAACTACGTTTCAATAAATGATCATTTAATTTATACTAGTCATCGACTTAGCTGGAAAAACCCTAAATATTCACGGGTCCCAGTTTTAATATTTACATGGGTGCTTCAACTGTTATTCGTTGTAAATAGCAGAATGTATTTTTGATGTTACTTTTACTCATTAACAATGTCACAGTCTTCAAATACGCTGTGCTGTTCAATCTATTTCAGATTTCCCAAGGGACTATACGAAGTGAAGATGTTTGCCCTTAAACCCAAAAAGACAGAAGTGGCACTAAGTGAATAATTTTACACAACTCTTGTATATGTTCATCTACTGTGAATATAAACATTTGATTTTATAAGCGTCATGATTATTATTTTAGTAAACTTAGAAAAAGGTATATATATACATATGTATATTTTTTTATATTCAAACATTTCATTATATGGGCACTTCTTGTAATGTAAACATGTACAATTTTAGTTTGTGTGTCTTCCCGCTGCATATAATTATGAGCAACTTATACTTCACCAGATATAGGTTCCTCACAATTTGGCAAAACATGTCTATAACATATTTTTGCGAAATATTGCCTGCATGTAATTATTTACCATCTCATTACAGTTCATATCTTGCGGTTTAGTGCACTTTTGTACAACCGCTTGACTAAAAATTATTTAAGCATGTAATGTACAATAATATTACCCAAGCCCTAATCGCAACCTCCTACACTCGTTGTGGCTACTGCAACAACATTCGTTACATTCACTTAGGCGTTGACCACCAATCGTCGTGCTCCAATGGATGTGGACTATTTTATTTACTTTATTGTAATAAGTGTTTTTGCGTGTAGAAAATTATTTAATATAACGAAGTGTTTTCTTATTAAAGCACCAGGAGCACGAACCACCCACAACTGAATATTTAGTGCTAACTGTCAGCTTTCTAAATTTCCAGTCTGTTTACCGAATAAAGCTTCCCTCCCGAATGTGTATAAATACATAAGTAGATTTTACCACTTAGCGGTAACTACTTGGTGGGATCCTTGGGATTCTGACTTAATAATAGGTATTACTAGAATAGGACTGTTTACATAGTATAAATATTTCACAAGTAGTGCTTTGTAGTGCGCATTATTATGCTAGTATGTGGTTTTTTAAAGGCCTGATATGGTGTGACATTGCTGTAGCTATTGGTTCGGTTAGGCCATTATTTTGCCGCCCTAACTCCGAATGCCCTATTGCGATGGTTGTGACGGTGGCATCATTCTTCAAGTACTTATTCGATCTGTGACTCGGGTTTGTGGTGCTCTCTCCACTCTGTGAAAAGCTATAACTCTGCAACTGGTTTCATAAAGGTTCTTGAAAACAGCAATAGAGATACTCAGTAGGACTAGAAACAATTGTGTCGGAGCATTGCTTCCAGCTCTGACCTGGACTTGTCAAAATCGTGTTCAATCATGTCCCATTTTGTTTACTTTAATTTCTCAGTCTTGTAGACGTTTCAATTCTTCTGATTGATGATACATCTCACGACCACATGAACCACAACATGAGTGTACGCTGTTTATTCAGCAGTTCATTTTGCAATGCTTCTCAGCGTCCTTATTCAACCGTTGTCATATATTAATTGAAATATTTTTAGGGCTGACTATCAGCTAACATTTAACGTCCACGGGACCCTTTTTTCGTTGCGTCGTAAGACGGTCCCCATAAATTTGAATGTGCAATGGCGGGGACTCAATCTGTACACCTAGGTGTCTCCTCCGGTCGCAAGGCAGACGCAAATACGCCAAGCCATCAAGCTCGATCCGTTGTCATACATTGAATATTCTATATGTGCCTATTGTTTAAGCGACCTGTCATCTTATAAGCTGAAATGCTTCGATATTGAACGTTTCACCACAGGCAAACCCAAATCTAAATACAACTTTCGAGGACGGATACGTTTCAAACAAGTTTGATTTAGTCGTCCCATTTGTGAGAAAATTGAATTCTCCGATTCCTTTTTTCGGCTGTTACTGTCCGTATACACTTAGCAATCTGAAACAGCTATGATACCTATTTGACAATCAGTACGAGGCAAAACCTGGCCAATATATATTCAAGCCAATATACATTTTAAACGACGCTAAAAAACAGGTAATTATAGTGGCTTCTGAAGAGGTGTAGGCCTTCACGCATATTCAGGAAAATATGCCAGCTCTTCAGTATTCTGTCATTAGGGCTCATTGCTGCTTTGATTTGAGGATTACGCTAGGTTGTCTAGACGATGCGTGATACGGTTTACCCATATATTTTTATATACAGATAGTTAATGCATATTCTTTAAAAATAAATATTTGTGCTCTGGAGTATTAAATCCGGCAACGTGGGTCTAGAAACAGACCTGTTAATTAGGGATCAACCTGACAACTTATATTTTTCATCTTCTTTGTGATAAAGTAAAAATAACAATTGGAAAATCTGCTGCTGTTAAAAAAAGATAGGGAAACATTCAGCGTTCAGGAACTTTGCTTTGACCGCCCCTGTGGCAGATTGGGAAACTTTCAGCCTTCAGGAGCTTTTCTTTGACCGCCCCTGTGGCAGAATAGACGCTGCGTTGGTAAGTCCGAAACTGCCCGGATATGTACCTTTTTTTATGAAGCCGAGTGCGCATGAGCGTTTCCCTTCTCAATAAGGAAGATGTGTTGAACTAAACGTACGCACAAACCTAAAAAGCACATGCCACTTGAAATAACACGTTATCAGTTTCTAATGAAGACCCGTTACTGTATAATCAGAAAGCATCCAAACGCCTGGCAATCGTTTGGTGGACATTATGTATTATTTAAAGGCGAACTAAAGGACAAAGATGAGCTGTATTCATTCTAAAAATTACTTACCCTACATTTAGAATGAGACAAATCATCGGCCTAAATTAGAGCATAGTGTACTATGTAACGAAGTAACGCTGTAAAATCACTCATTTTTCTCTGGCGATCCGTTGGAGCTGACAAAGGCGCCATTAGCTTTTGTAGATATGAGTAATATAAAACACAGGCGCGTGTTTTTAACTTCCCTAAGCTACGCATTATGAAAGGGTATGCATTTTGGTAGTGAATTTTCCTTACGAAATGGCGTGTATTAGTATTAATAGTTGGTGCCTATTTAGTAGACGACTAACTCATTGGAATAACGTTAAATAGAATATCCGCATGAAAGGCCAGTATTACTAGTACCTTCGAGCAAAATTTCAGTTTTTCCTGTTCGACTTGTAAGATTTGAGGATGTTCAACTGATATTCATCGATACAATATCTATATGAAAGCTTGTTACTCAATGTTACGTCCTGAAATGAAAAAGCTAGCAACTATGTACCTTTGGCTATTAAGGCGTCATATCCTTCTCCTAATGTTAGCTGTAGCGTGTGATAGTACCTGCTGCCGCTACAGTTATTGATGATGATGCTGTTCCGCTGCTAACTATGCCACTATAAGCTCCTCTCTTGCTCTCGCTCATGCGCGCTTTCTGCACTCAGGTATTATTACAGGGTCGTTATATAGGTCGAGTTAATCGACAACTTGGGTGAAGAGAGTCACAGGAAAGGCTGAAATTGTCCGTTAGATTCGTATTGATGTGTTATGTACTAAAAATGTTTTCTGCAGCAAAAAAAATGGCACTTGAACCATACTGCAACGATCATTGTCAATTCGATATTAGGAATACGGGTTCAAAAGGATAGTCTTTTACAAATTCAGTAATATGGTTTGCCTCTTACAAATGTTTACGTAAAAAGCTCGGGCCATTTTGGATAGATTTAGGCTATACAACTGTGATGCGTTAAGAGCAATGGCTTAATGCCACGTAATGAGTGAGAAAATATGGCGTTTAGATTTCTTGTCGCATGAAGGAGGATTCAAGCTTGCTTTGCTTGAGATGCTTTGCAGATGTTTCCAAAAATGGAGCTCTTATCATCAAGGAGTGCTTGGAGGACTTCCTTGAGTGCACTAAACAGCTAAATAAAAGCAATTATTCGGGTTCGGGGATTCACGAGTTCACTTTACACTGAGCAGGACGACAAACACAATAATAATAATAGTCAAAAAAAAGTCTACTCATCATTTAGTTTGATGTTGACAATTATTCATAATATGATCGGAAGGGACGCGAAGATGCACGGATTCAGTTCTTGCCGTTGCACAATTACATATACGGGGTCCACCATATGAGATAACGGGGAAATCCGTGCCATGAACACTGTGTATCTCAAAAATATTTAAATTTCATGCATATGTATCATTTTAACTTGAAGTTATATACGAAAAGTGAATAGTAATAGAAAATCTTAGATGGCACATTCACCTGGAAACCCTCTTGCCTAAATACTACTCGGTGGTTGGTAAGCTACGTAGTCTAAGAACGATTCCTGTAGGGGGGCTGATGCTGATCTACAAATCGGTGTTGCTACTGCTGCTATGCTATGGTATAACGGTCTGGAAAGGTGGTTACAAAATGATCTTCCACAAAGAAATTCTTTAGAATGACGCTGCTCGAGTTCTCTTCAATAAACGCCGAACGAAGTCTACGTCAGAGATCATAAGGTTATATGAGTTACCGACTTTTTCCGTACTGTGCTTCTTCATGCTACGCTTGTTGCCTTTAAAATGTGTGAAGAAACCATTCACAATGACATTGCCTTACCAAACCGTACCAACGAACAGAACATTATTCGCCATATAAACATTTTGCTACCTGTAGTGTATAGAATTTTATCCACGAAAAGTTATAATTAAGCTACAACGACGTAAAGATATCATTATTTATTCTAGTACGGCGATCGATAGCAGGATATAAGTGGACACATAGTGAAATGATCTCACAATGTTCAATAATGAAAGGTACAAAAAATTGCGATACAATGTAATTACCTTGTGTTTTACGCATTTATTTCATTTCTAGTCAAGCAGTTTTATATATGTACAGCAAGCCACCATAATTTTGATACACTGGTAAGTAATTATATTCAGTCTATATTTCAACACAGTGTTGCAAACACATGCTGTACTAAACCTTGAGCAACTTTTGCCCGAGGCGCTGTATGGTATGGGGAATAGCGCTGGGTAAAATTGCATATTTGCTCAAAATGTGTATAAAATGCTTGAATGTTTGAGAGAAAGCTGCTTTTAGCATCAACAAGTATGAAGTTTTATATAACATTTATAAGGTGCTGTTACTCTTTACTTGTCATGTACTTTAAATTCTGTAAAAAAAGGTCACAACAGGAAAATACTTTTTCGTTACCCCTGTAGTATTAGACATCTAAGGTACTATTTCAATCGGTCTATGTATATTCCCCATCCATATATATATATATATATATATATATATA
>MNPL01012856.1:2372-22593 GCA_002081605.1 Tropilaelaps mercedesae
TTGTCTACGAAAGATTCGTGGCCCACATTATTCACCAAGCTGCTTCGTGCGAGCGATTGTTTGAACGAATTGTGCAGCCCTATCGCTAGGCGATTTCATGTAATAATCCGACGAGCAGAAGAGCGCATGTACCATTCGACTCGTACGAAAGCAAATTGTTTTATGACTGCAACTGACCAGCTTGTTGCTCGTGAGATCTTGGGTTCAGATCTTTCAATCGAAAATTCTATTAGAAGTGGGCCAATAAATTACGTTAATAATAAGAAGGCGGCCCATGCTTGCGTTTGGTGACACCGGTTTCAACACCGGATGTGTCGCTATAGTGGTGATATTGTTAAGGGTCGTTTCTTGAGGGACCAATTGCGAACTAATTGTAGGTCGCTACACCTTTTTGTGGGCTGTCCATTGTCAAAGGCTCATAAACTCGCTGCACCTTCGTTTTCGGCACAGACGTGCTAACGCCACAAGACACAAAGGATAGAGCGACTTCATTGGACTGTCGTCAATGACATTGTACTTCATGAATCATTGTCAACGCTGTCCTGGTCGACCAAGGATTATTGCGATTCAGGTAAAAGTAGTAACGGTACCCAGAACTGTGCCATGTCTTCGCGGAGACCTGCGCTGGTGACGAGCTGTCAAGCAGATGCTTCCTGTCCTGACTTCGAAAAGGTTAATCTCACCATCACTGGTAGTTAGAATTGAACGAGCTTCGCAGACGATGCACGAGGTGCTTCCTCGTATCTGAGGCTTTATGCTCAGGACAATACGGGCATTGGGGTTCGTCGGAAATATTTGCATAGTCTGATTTCAACGTCAGCTCTCAAGGCCGCTTCATCCTTCTCTGGCTCCTCTGTAAGGACTTGATACAATCTTTTTTTAGTCTGGCCTTATATGAACCGATCGGACAGCCAGCGATGACATGGTTGGTTTGACTTCACGCACCAGTTGACATTCTGGGGTGTTCGCACCGTGAAAAAACGGCCAACTTTTCGCCGGCCGTCGTAACGATCGGAAGAGGACGCGTTTCTCCCTTATGAAGTTGCTTTCACCACAGTCTGGCCTTACGCACCCATCGTCGAGTATAGTGTTCAGCCATGTTTCGTAAAAATTGCGTTACGCATACTATAAGAATATATAAGATAGATGATCAATGAAGCAGTTGGATTTCGCTTTAATAGCAGTACGCTTTTGATACTATTTCTAGCTGTTGAAATGCGCTTCTTTCTATGAATGCGAATTGTTTGGTTAAGAAAGATTCCACGGAAAATTTGCGTGTGAGTTGTAAAACACACTTTTTCTTCTGAAGAGAACTCTCCGTCAGCTAATTATGCTCTATCCAGCGGACGGCCAAACTACATACGCAATCAATCGTATCATAACAGATACGCCAAAACATGTCGAAACATGTGATTCCTAACGATGTGTCTAATGTCGGAGAATAATCTATGTTATTATCACTAGGAAACGCAGAATTTCACAAATGCAACACATGTGCTTATAGTTATTGTTATAATCAATGATCGAACAGCAACTTCACATAGAGACATTGGATTCACTCTTGTCACGCAATGGTGAGGTGCGCTTCATCGCGAGCATGAAGCAGCTGCTGCCAAATGTGAAATTTGGCGAAGCATGGTATTGCGTATATCATACGAAAATCACCCCGCAGCAATAGGCTAGGCTGGAGCTTCGGGAAAGTAAACATCCGTGGAGTCTTAGCTAGACACTTACGAGAGACCGTTCAACCGGAAAACCGCCATGAAGCGGATCAATATCTGGCATTTCCAGACAGGAAACATTTCGTATAGAACAATTCGTTTCAGTTTTTAGTAGCAGGTTGTCATAAACAGAAAAGAGTAAGCTGATGTTATCGTACGGAGGCAGCATTTCACAGCTCATGAACGATAACAGAACGATAACGAGCGATTACGGTATTTTGCAAGAAGATCGAAGACAATTGGTCGTAGCTAGCAAAAAAAACTATTTACAATGCCATTATTGCACAGCAATAACGATAATAAAAGGTAATTGTAGTGATCATTGTAATAGAACCAATACATAACAATAAAAAGCTTATGTTGTCGAAAAAAAACAGTGGGGTAATAAATAATTTAAGCACTAACAACATAGCGCAGTGGTTACAGATCGGGATCCAGATAATGCAAGCACAATTGGTGCTATGTTCCATAGTAACAAAATGGTTGCAGATAACCGTAGAAATTAACCAACTTTCCGGGAAGCAAATACCCGAATAGAACGTACGACATGCGTATATTACCGAGTCAATGTCAAAACGCCACGGCCAAACCTTGTAAAGCAGAGATTAAAGGTAGATCGCTATTTACAACCACTAGGTAGGCACTTGTAGTTAAAGTTTCTAGATTTTTTTTGAATATTGGAAAATTGGCAGAAACAAAAATTGGTTAAATGATAAATAGCCCCTATTAGATTTATTCTTAATAATGGTATTTTTCTCGTAGAGCATGGTTCCGCTATAAAGAATTACACTCGTCTAAGAACGCACTCGAATACCGGTTTATAAACAACAACCATTTCTTATCATACTTTTACGTGATTTTTCGTTGCAAAAACCTCGTTCTTCCTCCTTCAGTTACCTGTGCCACGCGCAGAAGTAGGGCTGGGTCCAGGTGGATGAAAACTACAACCGTAAAAAGCCAAAACTTCACGCGTACTGCGTACGTAACGTGCTTGATGAATGGCTGCGCCTTTCCATGTACTACGTATCGTCCTTATCGAAGAAGAATTATTTACGCACGTCAAGTACTCGCTAGGATCGTGTCGAAAATGACAGCCGTCTGCGGGAATCCCTTTTCGCTTTCAAAGCGCAGGAATCGTTTTTATCCGTTTGGATTACCGGCCTTTGCCCGGGATGGTCATGGACTGTCGCGCGATTTACGACATACGCGCCACGTAGCGAGATTCGTTATTCATTGCGTCTACATCATCGAACATATTAAGCACGCGTCTCTAGTGGCCGTTGTGTCACTTGGGATGGTAAGTACAGGTCTTGATTTTCGCCTAGTGATGTTAATGGTGCCCTCGTGCACAGACATGACGACACGTCCGTATCAATAACTACGGCATTAAGAGTTATGCATTCTGCTTTTAATAAGTCTGAGACTTCAGCGATGTGACGCAATAAGACCGTCTAATTCTAGAGACATTTTACCCAAACATATGACTTAGTTTTTTCTAAACACAAAAAACAAAATCAATTTTTGCCAAAAACCAAAAACAAATTACTGTTAGAGTCCCTTTCGGTTTTAATATAAGGCAGAGCTTACGCTAATTAATACAAAACGCTATATAAACCTCAAAATAATTTGGCGTAATTAAGCAGTGAAGTTCGTCTATAATGTCTGGCGGAGGATCGTAAGCGACAAGTCATTGGATAACTAGATTAATTAGCTCCATTAGCAAGGAGTACCCAACTATATAAGACCACAATGAACTAATATCTTGTTTAAACCACATTAGAAAACATTATTTAACATTATTTATTTGGCGCTGTTGTCGAAATTCACAAAAAAACATTGTCAGGCTTTTGTTTGTGAATTCCAACAATGAACACACAAATGCTGTTCCCTCCAGTATGGAAATCTGTAAACGGTAAAGCCGAATATCAACGTACTCTTAATCGAACTTGCACAGCAAATGTCGATAAAATAAACGGAAACAAATGAACGAATTAAACCACTCGGCGTTATGATCCCCGTAACAAGCCCATTTCTTATGACACTGAACAAATTCAAGTATAAAACTGCTAAATTTTTAAACGCAATCCAATTGTACACATCAAACCTATCAGAGCATCCGCTTCCAAACGTATTCCAACGGTATTCCAAACCTAAATATATTTCGGGCTTCACGCAATAAGCGATAGTCACAGACTGCACAACCAGGAACTAATGAACTGAAAAGACAGCAATATATCACTTACCGGAAGAACATGCATGCCAAGCAATTACTTTCCCCTATGCAAAACTACGGCAGTCACGTCGTACAAGTTTTCGCTTGACAATGGCATCGTCTACGAAACTAAATCGTCTTTTGGAGTCTCGGTCAACCTTCGCAATAGCATTTGAACATTGCGAATCTCGTTAAAAATGCGCGCTGGTTCTCAGTAAACTGTTGTGACATTTTCTATCATCTCCAAATTTATCGACCCATTGTCACCGGCCAGTCGATATTCAATATAAGGCCATAGGCCATTCTCGACCGCAAGAGCGCTTATCGCAGTAGCTGACAAACCAGCTAGAGTGAAGGTGCTGGCTCCTGTCCTGCTCAGGCGAACAGGCCCCGGCGCTAAACAGGCCTACATTCCTTCAGATTTGATGCGACGGTACACGGTGAACAAGTCAGACACATCTCACATGGTTAACACCATTATTTTCATGGAACGTACATATCGACGAGATTTGATATTCCGCCAGTTTTGCCATCGCGATGTCGTTTGTTGGCATAACGATAGACACACGAACCAAACTCCATTTAGAAACAGGTCGACTAACTTGTGTGCCGGTCCTGTCTGCTACTTGATTTCAGAACCGCTGACTCCTGACGTGGGTTCGATCCGGCGGATCCGCAATGGTGGAACGGGGCTGGTCTCGGTCGAGTCTCCGAGCGAGATCCGACGTCGCAGGCCAACACGAACTCAGTGGGCAGCTGCCATGCAAAAGTAACGGTAGCGCCCGGCTGGAAGGAGGTTCTGCCAATAAAGTCATCCTGAGACAACGGTCAAGGTCGAACGCGAACGGACAAGTAAAACGCAGCAAGAGCTTCCTGGTAAGTAGAGAACACAAAGCTTGCACCGGTAAAAAGGGCTTGAATAGACACACAGGGTGAGTAGCTAAATCTAGCGTTTTTGATGATCATCACTGTCGATACGTGATGGGCGCCATTCCCTGCGACGAAGTAGCTCACATTAAGGTCTAATCATTCTGACTAAAAGGGACAATGTAAACGAGAGATAGGCAGCTCTGTCAAACATGAACTAACCCAATGAAAGTGTAGCGTCAAGGTGAGAGGATTTAATATTTTTTCATAGGCAAGGATTATGCTAAAAATATCGAATTTCAGCGTCAAAATTTAAGCCGATAGCACACATCCCTATTAAAGCTATTTTATTTGGTTGGTGAAGTCACAGACAATTTTACGTCAAATTCGAGTGCTCATTCATATAGGGCGTCGCTCTTATGTACGTGGTGTATACCAATATTAGGGAATCTACCGGATGCATTTGTCTAATTTCAACTCAGTGGGGCAACAACTGCTCATAGTGGTTACCTGCGTATGGGCAGACTCTTAACTACTTCTAGAGCATGTCGGAACTGTTTGTTTGGCGTCCGGTCGCCCGAAAAAAAACAATATTGGCCCTTAAAGGTAACCACTTAGCCAAAAAATCAAAGCAAGTGCAACCGCTTTTCAGACAATAATATACTGAGTAAATGTAGTATGTAAAAACTAAGCCTAAGCGTCGAATCCAGCGTTGTCTTTTGACTAATTTTATAGTCATACACTATCGTCATAGCTATTCTATTTAAAATCAAGACATTGAACGTCGAGGTGTTCCTTCCATTCTGATCAAGAAATCGAAATCGATTATGGTGCCGTTTGGTTTTTGACCCCGTACGCATCCAGCACGAAATCACCCTTCAAACATCGCGGAATTATGGACCAGCTCGAGCTGACATTGACAAATATGTCTAAAAGTAGCTCGTGTCCTTTTCGTTGTTTCGTCGTATCGACCGGTTATGAGAATGTTCCTTATATGACTAATGCAGATGCCCAACAACCGGTAAGTGGTGGTCCATGCCTCAACCGATGAATAAAAAATATTCATCCAGGCGGAATGGCCTCAATATTGCGCAGGGCGCTTCGAGCCAAGACGCTTGCCGACTGAAGATGGCCGTTTATATACACGTCCAAAGAGCATGAACTGGCGAATGCAGCGGCGTCAGGGTAAATTGGCAGACCAACCACGGGTGAGATGTACGTCTCTAATGATGGAAATCTTCCGTAGTCATGCGTGTGCCATATGTTCGCCATATGATGATCAGTAACGAGTAAGGACTTCAGTCACAGAACAAGTCGCGAATTAGCGTGTTTTTTGTCTGTTTTCGAATCGCCTGCTGATTTGCAGTTGGCTTGAATAGTTCAGGCACCTGATTAAACGTGACGTCGAAAGAAACGCCCTCTTCTGTTCACAACGTTACTCTGCTCACGTGCGTATGGCTACGCCAAATTTGATGACTGTCAATTCATTTTTGATGATTTAGATGTAGAATGGAATCTAGTTTCTTCAATATCTCCGTCTGCAGAGCTACATCCCACTGGTACAGGGGGCTTAGCAAAACAAGCGTCACATTGGAAGTGTGTGGTGCATATCGTATGACATGTATTGAACACGTACGCCTTCAGCAACAGCAAAACCATTTCAGCAACTCGTCACTACCGTAGCTTTTCTAAACTATCTTAGCCAATACCTGAATTTCCAACGTTTTTTCGAAAATAACAGAATCGTAATAAGCAATGTCGACCCAAGACAACCGAGCAACCTGAAATAGTCGCAGGTAGCCTCATTCTTCACTAACGAACTTTTTTCTGCTTTCGTGCGTCTTGCTCGCCTCGGCTATTTTGCTGCCATTGTCAACTTGCATTCATTTTAGTCGAGAGCAACTGAAAAGGCAGCAGTCATGCACCGCGCCGACATGCAAACGCGGTAGATGACAAGGTAGGACAATCACTGATATTGATCATATCGTGGTTGGTGATCATTACCACAAAGTGAACGATAAGTACCCACCGTATCTCCTGGTGCGCACAGACGGCGGGTGCTTTTACAGAGACAATAGGATTCTAGGTACATCCATCGGTTGATAGGTTTCGCGCAAGCGGCGCCGCGAATAGATCCAGCCGGTACGTCGACTGACCACGTCAAAAAAGCTAGCCGGACACATTAAAGAATCCATCGAAATAAATACACGAAATTCGCATGCTAAGTAAATTGGTGCGACTGCGCAGCGCCTACGAGAGCGGCTATTTATAATTTAAAATGGTTGAATAAAATCGTCGCGCGACGCCATAGACATAATCTTGCATTCGATTGCGCAAGCGGTTTTCATGGCTCCGTAGAAAATGTGATTGCTCGAGGAAGAAGAACGCCCCCAAATGAGAACAAAGTTATTATTGCTTCGCCACAACACAGACAATAGTCAAAAGAGAGGGGGTGTAAAATCTATTCAGAAGATTACGCTATTCAACTATTAACGTGGAACGCCATTTGTCGGTCTTATAATTACATAATTTATGTGGCGCGTCATCAAGAACGGCTGCCCTATCACGACCTGGCAATGGCCTGCGTAGACAAGCTATGAGCGGCCTGCTCTGCTACCAAGAACAAAATGATGTATGCCTACCTTGACATGATTGTCCACGGCGGCGTAAGCCGCCGCCCTCTTCGCCACCTCGAGCAAGCCCGTCTTGGAGCTCATCGTTCAAGCAAGCAGCGTGAGACCGCGTTGAGCACACGAGTTTCGTCCCGACGAACTCGACGCGCTCCAACTGAGTGGCAACAGCACGACGTATCCAGCCTCTTTCGCCAATAGACGACACCGTTCTGGTAGGGCTGGTCGCAGAGAAGAGTGCACCACTCCTCCGACACCCCCAATCTGACAGAACGTCTAAAACCAGCCACCAAGAATGAGGAGCTGGTAGCCACTCAAATGAGCGCACCCTCTCTTTTTAGCTGACTGTTAGGAAGCCAGGCTGCTGGTGACCCGTCGGTGCGTCCCTGGCGCAGAGGGAAACAAAAATGGTATCAACGAGTGGATCCTAGCAAATCGAAAAAAAAACCCTGACGAAACCACGGCACTGTACTCGCGCGAAATCACTTGTCAGATCAGGTGTTTATTTACGTTTATCGTATGGTCCGGCGTGAGTTTGTCATGTGGCACGTGGTATATGTTGCAAGAAGATTCTTCAATGAAGGCCTGCCTAGAAGAAAAATGCCTGTGCACTCGAGGGGCAACCTGTGGCGAGGGACAGTGGTGCTGTAGGGTGCTTGCGCCATAGCAACACTGCCAGTGACAGGTTGGTCAACACCGACTGTTGTTTGCAGAGCCGTAAAATACGGATGAAGTTCATTGGGACGCCCAGGGTTGTCTGCCTGGAACAAATAGTGCCACAAACGTGCCACGGGCGTACCATACGCGAGCATGAAGAAGATAGAAAATAGAAAATAGAGACAACGGTGAAAAAGCAAGAATGATTGACTGGCGTACAGATGAAGGCGTGCTGAAGCAAAAATACATTATACTAATGGACCTTATGCGCATTGCCACGACTATTAATATTCTAATCGATGGCAAGAACGAAAAGCGGGTGAAAAATTGCAGTCAGTCCAATTAATACGGGTACGACCATAAAGAACCGTAGGTGAAAGTACTATGATGCCAAAAATGGGATTTCAGCGCTCAGTACTCAGCGCTCAGTACTCAGCGCTCAGTGCCAATGGTAACCATTCATTTATCGTAGACATAAGCTCATATATTGGTATGAAGGGGAAGGATAATTTCCCGTCTAATTAAAAGAAAAGCATTCCTATCAGCACAGCTAGACGGTAGTACGCGAGTTCCATTAAAGAAAAGTTTGATTTTCGCCTCCGATAGGACAGCTAGGTTGTTGCAGCTGCTTTATCAGATGAGTTTATTAGTTCGCCAGAAAACAAAAATACATAAATTAAATACGATAGTTAATCTCGTGGACGACTTCCAAACTGAAAGTCAAATAGCGCCAATTGGACAGTAATTTCCAGATAACATCAACGTACAGCCTATGTCCTCCTATCATGTCGACATCGACAATTTTTCGGCAGTTATAGCTTGCCATCGGTTCTTATGTAACTGTTTGAACTGTTCGACGCCGCTCTCTAGATGTAGAAATCGTAATTGGTCTCACTCTTTCATTTTTTACCACAATCGGCCAGATATGCTGAAAAAGGTGGGACTCATTACGAGTGATTTCGACGCAGAACTGCGAAGTGACAAATACACGTGCGTGTGTGTGTGTGTCAACGATTGGTGGATCTCTGTGCCCACACAACGTGTTGGTTAGAAGCGAAGAGCAGACCACAAAGCGATTTGTGATTTCTACGAGATTTTTTATTATCACAACCGTAGACCGTCGGTTGTTAGATGCCTGCAAACAGGCATTTGGACATATTATTTGTTATGTGCATTATGTGATTCCTAGTTAGTGAAACAGCTGATGGAAGGAACTAAAAGATTAGGTCTTGCGCTCTCCAGACGGTTCTTTTCTGGTTAGACACTATGACCGATGAAAGTTCCTTGATAACGTCAGTGGCAAGTATGTCTGTCAAACCTGTAGAGGCGTCTAAATCGAAAATCCGCGTAGATGTGAATCAACTAAAGTGATCATTTTCTGGATGATTAACGTGCCTTTCTCCGAGGAGGTTCAGATGAGCAATTTAATCAAGTGCGCCTATACCGCTCTAATCTTGGCTAAAAAGCCGCAGAAAGCGCACCCATTGGGTACTTGCCAACGCTGAAAAAAATTCTCCCCTATTCGAGCGGAATCGGAGGTGAATGCAGCTTTCCTGAAGTGAGTGGCGGGTTTATTTGAAGGGCCTTGACAGATTGGCGCCCGTTTGCCACTTTTAGATGCAAAACGCCTTTGTGGAAGAGACAAATGCCACTCAGAATTGCAAATGCGCGTTAAAGCTGCGTGACTCATCGCGACTCGTAATTTCGTTTCACAACGCGGTATTCTTTGTTTGGTGCACCTGACAGCTACAACTTGCAGAACCGTTCCAGCAAATTCAGTCTCAGTTGGAATTTTACGCCCATTCATTTGTGGGCATTAGTTTGGTGCTCCGGGTAGATACGAGTGCACAGAGCCGACGGAGTGGGGTTCAAGCATTGTTCATTAGGTTAACCATTGCATTTACCCATAGAACCGGCTCTGATAATCGAGTTTTAATACGGTTTAATACTCGGTTTAACACCGAATTCGAAGGAAAACGTACTTGTGCGTATGACGTTATCTAAACAAGGTTTGAAAGTATACAACCCTGTGAACTGATGAGGGCGTGAAACGTTAATAGGAAATTAGAATGTGCTTCTTGTAGTGAAGAGACCCTTAAACTACGACTTAGGGGCGTACAGACCAAACCCTTATTTTATGACAGATGATGCTAATGGCGTGATCCGTCGCAAGGTCGCGCTATTTTATCTTTCAGCAGACTTAAATTCCAATAGCGTCTTACCTCACTTAGAATTCGCGGACTCGATTTTTGGAAGATCCGCCCTCCCTCGTTGACTAATAATATGTTTGAGGTATACAATAGATGCTCACATACAACAGATGCCATCCTTAACAATACAGAGAAATTGTGTTTTAGTGGCGTTTTTTAAAATTTTCTGAAATGATTTGTTCAGTTAGTAAGCTTAAGGCCGATTCGTCTATGACAGAAGTTCAAGCATAAAACAAAATTTTACAATTATTGTCATATGGCAACAAAATATATCCGGTTGTATTTTGGATGTAGGGATGCTTTGCGACACCGTCGTCTCTACCCGTACCTTATTAGATTATTTATTTTCTAAAATTTTGAATAGGCTTAACGTTATTTTATGATCACTCCTTACGATTGACTCGTTCATGTTGCACGACTTGCACACTAGAATTGCATAATGCTCGATCGGCTGTATCACCGCTGGCAAATGCCGCTGAAAGTTTTGTGTGGTTCGCTTTCGAAGCTTTCGGCCCCGGTTTTGTGGCACCTCCGTCGGGTGGGCAGCTCCCGCCAAAACAAAGACGACTGCTCCAGTCTGGCGCGACCATACATACACATCCCCTGCTCGGCTAACAGCGCCCGCCGTAGTCCTGCCATGTCAGGGGGGGGCCTGGACAGGGTCTGCGTGTGTTTCGTATGGCAGGCCGTCTGCTCGAGAGATGAGAGGTAGGCAAACAAAGGCTTCGACAAGGATGGTCGATTAACTGGAGAAGACAGCAGCAGCCGCCGTCGCTGCAGAAACAGCGGTTTCCATCGTTCACTTGGAGAGACGTCGAAGCTCGAAGAGAATTCACACCCATACACAGTTTTCAACGAACGAGTGTCGTGACGCTCGTGACGGCGGTCGCATTGGGGTACTGCGCCTTCGTGCCAGCTAAGACCGGTGGCCGAGCCGCCGTTAGAATGCGAAGCAGGTGCCTGCTGCACTCGACATCTACGGGCCGCCCATCTGCAGGCTCGACTCGACGTCGGCCACAAACGATTCCATTGACCAGAACGGCGACGGCGACGACGACGACGGTCGGTGCAATCGTGACGTGAGCTCTCGTTCCAGCGACAAGCGGCGAACGAAACCACGAAACGTCCCCGGCCACCACCACCACCACCACCACTACCACGACGACGACGACGACGGCGGTGGCGGCGGCGGCGGACACCGCCAACGCGACGGCGCAAAAAAAGTCCAATACCACCATTACGTTGGTCGTTCGACGTACGAGAGTGTTCATCAAACCACGAAACGGGTCCCAACGAAGATCGCCTTTGTGAGCGGGGTGGATGTGTGGGACAGGACGGGAAGACAGTTCCTGCAGTTGCTCTGTGGGTGCTCATGTGAGAAATTGCAGTGTACGTTTACGCACGGGCGCATATGTCGATGCATCTATCGGCGATGTGACAGCCGTGGCTGCCCGTAACTGACGATTCGAGGAGCTGAAGTGTTCGGTGCTGTGCTGGTGGATTAGTTTGGACGGTGTGCTTGATTGTACAGGCAGATCGAGTGGCGGTGGACCCCAGCGTACGAACTACGGGATGAGCGTGAACGGCAGGATTGTGAGGGAACATTTATAGGGGTAGCGACAATTCGCCGACGGGAAATCCCGTCGGGTCGCGTTGTACCGCTGCGCTCCGACGGACAGCCATCTAAAGTGTAAGTTTATTAGTACGAAGAAGAGGGAGGGTGACGTGGTGAAGACCTGTCAATATATAGGTAGGTAAGGTCACCAAATATTGCTCTGGCAATATTGATTGATTAATGAATCAGCAAATATCTAATTAGAGAGCATAAAATGAACGACAACGGTACCCGGTGAATCTACACAACGACGACGGGAGAAAAAGCTAGAATTGGTTGTCCCTGTCGTTCGCCCATGACAACCGCCCACTGATAAACAGCTGTAATACCCTTACACCGAAGATTACGTTACTCTACATAAGCAGGAAGGTCCCTCCAGGCGGACCAAACTATATTGCGAACCGGCAGCTGATTCATGGAAAGAACGCTTGACAACTTTGCACAGTTCGTTCTTCTTGTTTTAAGCGACTACGGGATATAAGCGTTCTTGGTATCGATAATGAGCGCCAGTGGTTTGCACACAACTAATGCACTGTTACGTTTCGCGTCTATTTCCATCAGATGTTTGCTATCACTATACGTGGTTACCGTCAGATTGCTCCTATATTAGCCCTTATGCCCGACCTAGGTCAATAATCGTGAATAAAGACAACATAAGAATCGATAAATGTCTTTCTAAAGAAATGTATTTGTCTAGATTCGCTTTCTTTTTCTCTTTCTGTGGCAAATGTTCATGTTACTGTTCATTATCCACTAGTTTCAATGGAAGGTCTTATTTCACTGTCCTGTGCGGCGCCTAGACTCGCGCCTATGGCCTGCTATAATTGAAACTACTGTGTCACACCAAATGTATCGCAGGCTAAAAAAGTAATCGTTTATTCGTTAGGTGCGGCAAATCCATCTCAATCGACAACCGATCTGGGCCTGACCAAGCTGGCGATGGGTGTCGAAT
Source organism: Tropilaelaps mercedesae (assembly GCA_002081605.1). NCBI lineage: Eukaryota > Metazoa > Arthropoda > Arachnida > Mesostigmata > Laelapidae > Tropilaelaps > Tropilaelaps mercedesae. The sequence continues at coordinate 15,237 of MNPL01012856.1, forward strand.
CGGCCAAATTTCCTCCCCTCGAGTCTACACCCGCCAGAAGTGTCGGCTGATCGTCCAACGAGAAGACGATGATAATCGCACCGTCGATGTTCAGCTGCTCATTAATCGAAAAGTCAACGCAGTCATTTTGCTGCATACGCCTGCGTGGACACCTAACCGACTACCGGCGCTTGGCAACAGCACTCCCGGGCCTAGTGCAGGCCAACGCGGTTAGGCCGCTTTTTTCCCGCCGTCTACCCGGCGAAAGTCGGGTCGAGCGTTTGACTCCGCTGCGTGGAAGTGTTTCCCTCCATGTAAGCGCCTCTCGATGCTGGATGACGCCGTACGTAGAGCTGTCCATCTTGCCGTGGCTGGCGCGAAGGACCAAGCCTGTACAGACGTTGGCCGGCTGTCGAAAGGACAAGACCCGTTGGCTCGTTGGAGCCGCCACTTGCGGGGCATTCTACGCCACGTTTGGACACGGGGACGCCGCCGTCGCAGTGCATTAATTCGATGAGCACATGCACAACTGCGTACGCCGACACTGCGATGTTGTCGTGCAGGCTAGCGGCCGTCCGAAATCGGCAGTCAACCTTCGAAACGGCGTTAGATCTGGCCCCATAGGTGTGGTATGGTTGGCGCTGATGGTTCAACTCAGATCGTCAACGGATGGATGAAAATAATGCTAGCCCACTGAATTGGTTCGTTCTAGAAATGTACGAATAAAACGGGGGTTCCACCGGTTCTCCATGAAACTGATGGAACCGTGGCAGAATTTTTCGACACCTGCATCGTCCAAGAACTGTCCATTGGAAATGAACTCGATTTGGACTCGACAAAAACAAAATGGTGGACACGTTGCGGGTTGTAAAGCCGGGAAGCCCTTAATGCGTGTGTCGATGGGCCAACGTGAAGTCTTCGATGTGGTCCTCGTCAAACGAATGCGTTAGGAAATCGACGCAAAGAAAACGGAGACCTACAAGGCCTTTTTGAGAAGACACGTTAACCTAGTCCTAGCGTGATGTCCTATTGAGGAAATTAACTGACGATGCGGCCTGCTCTACGTCCTATCGCATTGCCCCGCAAGCGTTGAAATGAAGTATGACCTGTCTGTTATCACGATTGTCTGAAAAGCTGGCCTTGTCGCAGGGCTAACCTTGTCTTTATGTTTTCAAGGACGAACTAAAGCGACGAAAGGTTATCGTGACAATATCGAACAGCTCAGATGGACCATGCGTGGCCGAATCATGTGACGCTGTAATACTGCGGAACACAAAACGGGAATCGTTCCTCTAGTCATGTACATGTGGGTTACACAAGACGAAGGTGCTGAAGAATAGTCGGTAATCATAGGAGAAACGCGATCCACCTAGAACGCCATTGCGACGAGATAGAGCTACGATCTCGAAGCGCGATGGTAGGCTATGCCAAAAATAGAGCGGCTCACACACATGCAGGATTCTCCGTTCGAATTTGTGCTAGCTCGTTCGAGAAGTTTTACGGTTTAAGACGCTACTGAAACTGGGGCGTTGCCATCCGTCAAATTAAAGGTTGCTTTGGTCCACATGAAGCTGATATAGGATCGTTAAGAGAAGTCATTCGACGGTTTTCGATGACAGCTCCACAGGGACAGGTTTTCACGGGAACCCGTCACTATGCGTACGCGAGCACCACGTCATGGAATGTACAAAATTCTTGAGTATTAGGGTATATATATATTTGTGTGTGTGTATGTGTGTGGGTGTGTATTCTGTAATGACCAAGATTGATGGTGCTGTTTTTTGAGGCAGAAACTGAGACAAAATACACAATCGCTGCATAGGCTTTGTTCGGGTGAATCCAGTCGGGGTATAGATCTCTCTGAGTGGCGTGACCGCGTTGGCGGTCCGGGTCACAACGCCCATTACAGACGTGCCTTAGCGTGGCGTATCCAATAACGAGCCATCCGGCGCTCTCTCGTCTAGGTCCTTTGACTAGATTATGTGACTTGTGCCTGAATGCTTGCTCATGTTAGTAAGCCTCTGCGAGGGTATGATCATACCTCGCAGGACTTCCAAGGACCGTCAAGGAATGCATTTGTGATTGGCAGCATCGGCTGGCAGTTGTCGTCTGCAGGCCACTAAGTTAACGCTCTATTCCGACCCAGTAAGCGCCGACGCCAACAGGTCCTTGGGTTCAGTAGCGTCCTAACCGCCCATCAAGCCTTCACCGCGTTTTCAGACAGTGACAGGTTCACAGGTTTTATTTTTGCTATTGTGGATTGATGTGTTCTACTTCGAACAAATTTTGCCGATACCCTGAAGTCCGTCGCTCGGGACTTTCGTAGAGACGCTGATACCAGGCCGTGCTAAGACATTCACCTGCTCGTAGTGTGACTATTCGACGCGCGTCACGCCCGTCGAACCCTTCTATGGTAACCGTACACGTGCGATGGTACATAGCTCTATGTGCAGTAGCACACCATGAGCCAGGCGCGCCATCATCCCTAGCAGCTAGGCAAGGGCGTTCAGCGAAAACGCGTAAAACTCGTAAGACGCTTCCATCGACCGACAACTTCTCCGAAACCGGCGACGACGCCAGCGGTGGTTCGACTCGAAGAGGTGTCTCAGCTATCGGCCGGAGTCAGCCTTTGGAGTGCTACAACAACAGTGTGGCAACAGCTACAACAACGAAGTTGGCCAAATAGACATCGTGAGCGACGGATGCCCCCGTATTTGCTAGTATGCCGAGTCGACAGCGTGCTAATGCATATCAAAGTAGCTCCATGTCTTTTAAGAGGACCCCCCCCGGCGGCGTCGGCCGTGTCCAAGAACCGGCTGAGGCGGCAACTGGCAAAGGTACTGTTTGTGCAGGACGGACAAAGAATGTTAGTTTTTCCGGGCAAAATAATCTTCGCGATACGACCCCATCAGTTGGTGATGGTTTCGATCGTGTTTATTGTTCGTCGAAGGTGATTTGTGGTGGTAATAGAGCGTTGGACTGTGAAGACGACGCCGATGGCGCCGAAGTCAGCAGCGATGAAGGTTCAAACTCGTCGGGAGGTGCGGATGGAGACAGTGGTGAAGGTCCAATGCAAACCTCCACCTGGTGGCTGCTTCCCGATGATGGCCAATCCACGGTAGGATCGACACGAGGCTGAGCTAAACGCATCCTCTTATTTAGATTTTTTCAGACAGATTCTGGCGAAACAGAGAGCAGTGTCGTGTATGTCAACCGCTTCCGGGATTGACCCTCGGCTCGATAGTTCAGGTAGCCTCAATGGCCCATCGCTTTGTCGAGTGTCGGTGACATTGAGACTCTGGACATGACTACGGAACGGTTTGCACGTTCTGGACAAGGAACTGTTAATTGTCGATTCAGTAGATAAGCGACGAAGTAGCTGAAAACGCTTGAGTACCGTCAGTTCGATTGATCTATTTAGGATAGCAAACATTTTATTAGGCGTCTAGTTGTGTGCGAAATTATGCCCTGCCCGTAGCATATTGTCACACACTTAAATTGATTTGTAAAAGCATCAGTTGCTATTCGGTGTTTATCGGTGGCGGTCACAAATCGGGGGTCGGTGTGGTATGGCACTGGAATAGGCGTTATAGCTTGGTCTACACGCATCGGGCCGATTTGTTGGTACTTCTCTACTGAGGTAAAAAAACCAACATGGTATGTTAGCTCAGCGGGTGGATTTTCACCGGGGCTTTTTTTTTTAAATTCATTAAGGTTGGCGGAAAGTTGCAGGTCAAATAACGGTACCGCTTACCTAGCCGTATCCGTAGGCTATTTTTATTTTCCGATGTTTTGACATTGGTCGTCGTTTAGATGCGACATATGTTCAATAAACGTTGCTGTAATCTTGCTCTCGACGTCTTGCAAGCTAACTCGAAACTCTCTGAGTGAGTGATATAGTGGAAAACTGATACGTACATGTGCTCCTGTACTCTGATTACATGTGGTTGCATTAAGATTGCCATTATCTGGCCAGATCTGTCTTGGCCGCGGCCAAATCGCTAATGCCTGATGCATATGTCACGCGGCACAAAACACATTATGCAACTATGACGGCACATCGGTAAAGAAAACAAAATGTAATCGCCTACGAAGATCAGTGTAGCTTCAGCAGGTAGTGTTGAGAGTTGATAGAAGAACGAAGGGCGAGCAGATGTCTGCTGCCATGGAAAGAACGCATTAACTTTTAGACTTCAAAGCAGAAATCCAAATTGCTAATTATAGGTGGTAAGTCACCCTCAAATCTATACAGAACTCTATTCTGGTAGCGGCCATCAACGATTTTATTGCCTCTAAAAAAAAGAACGAGGCTACTGTCTTCGTGTACCGTTGAGGCGTGAAACTGTTCACGGATTGCCCGAGCTATCTCCACTATTGGCCGTCGATTGCGGCCAATAATCGCGCGACCCCCAGAGGGATTAGCACAATAAGGATATACACAGATCGCTTCGCCCTGCATGTATTTCCGCTAGAGGCGTGCTTAACTACTGATAACTGGCCGGTAAGCCGCTCACGCACGTACGTGCCTGCCGAATAGTTGCCGACCCGTTCCGGTGTACAGACCTGTAGCTAGAAAAGGATTTTCGCTAGTGGCTAAACGTCCTGACATTCTTGCCTACCGCTTCGGTATATTACACCTCGGCAGACGCTCAGCCGTGAATAAGATCCAATATGTATCGTCGCGCGGCGTAAGTAGCAGTTTCTGCGTTTCGTATGCATGACCAGCTGGGCAAATATGTCCCGAGTTAATTAGTCGGCGGCAGTGGTGTATATTGATTCAATAAATTGTCCAGACACAACTGGTGGTTAGACTGTACCCGAACAATGCCCAACTGGCGTCACGGTGCAAAGCAGAAGGTAATCTTCATACTAAACATGGAACTGGTCTGTTTCTAGTATGCTTCTCAAAGCGTCTACAGTCGTTGTTTCTGTGGTTTGAGCAGTAATTCTGCGGCGGATATTAGAAAATACGAGGTTTACTAGGTGTTTTCTTTTCCTAAGAATACAATTAGGCCGTTTTCCCAGTTTTACGTCGTTTACGTCGGTTAAAACCGCGCAGTACTAAACGGCACTGCATCCGTCATCGTTTCCATGTTGTATTCTACGTGCGACAAGCACTATGGCGCCCTATAGCGTTCCGATAGCGTAGTAAACCTTCCTTCAACTCTTCAACATCGTTATCGATCGCTGAGTCTTCGTATGACAGCTCGTAAAGCGACGAACACTTATCTCCTGCTCTCTCTCTATCATTCTATCCCTCTTGAGTGCTGCAAAATCGCTTGAGCACGATGGCGAAGACAATTGCTGAAGAAGAGTGTCAGTTTCTGTTTATTCCAGCGTGTGCGTTGACGCCTGTGGCCGGCTATTTCATGGTGACCATGACGTCGCTGGCGTTTCCCGCACACGCTGCACACGCACGCCACGATACAGCGTTTCCATCGACGTGACCCGTTCATCCACTCTTACCGGGCTAATTCCACCCTCTCTGACTGTTTCTGGGATATGCGACTCAGATCTACCGGCCTGTCAGCCGGCGCCCTTGTTGTATCGGCGTAGTCTTCGCGATCCGCCTTTCCATCTTCCTATTCCGACCCCGTCGTCATCGGCGGGCCACCAGCCGTTAGGCTCTTCTTTCTGCACGTAACGTGCTTCTGCTTTCGGCAGAAGCTCGGTTGTTCCTTCGTCGAAACGGGAAAACGGAGCTGGAAGGGATGATGAGAGACGAAGCACGACCCGGGGACGCTGTCGCGCCGAGTTGCAGATAGAGACCACCACTTCATCGGTCGGGCGCAAGTTACCATCGCTCGTCTCGTGGCCGGGGAGGGAGGTCTGAGATGAGCGAGCAGGGCGTTTTCTGACTAGAGACGCGCCCGCCGTGTCGGTGATCAGAGGGAATTTTAACAGATCTCGGCGGTCTAGCGGCTGCGGCGACGTCAGTGTTCTGTGTTGGGAGAACAGCTTCGGAGAGGCTGGCCCCGCAGAACCGAGCGCGGCTGCCAGACCTGGTGGGCGCGTGTGTTTCTGCTGTTTAGTGTTATTGCTCCGGCGAGCAGAGCATCTCCTGGCGACAGAAGAGCAGCAGAGAAGAACTTCCGGCCTTGGAACCACTCGCAGTTGAACTGCTGGCTCTTCGGCAGGGTGGCATGAGTGGATGTTCCGGGCCTCACCTTTTTCCCGCTGTTTCGTGGATAGAATCCCCAAAGGTAGAGACGCCGAGCCAGCGTAGTGCGTCCGGAACCTTTTCGTCTGTGATCACGTAGTGGTTTGTCGGAGCGACGGGATGGCGTCGAGAAAATGGCAGTTGATTGAATCAGCGATGAACGCCGAGCAGTGCATAAACGCATAGTCTCGGCAGGGACGCGTAGACGATGGCTGCGCGCTCAGCCTTATGGGCTTGCTCATAAAGGCTTGCTTGTTCGCGATTAGTACACATGCACACACAGTACTGTGCCGGTTCCCATGAGCTGAGAACGCCTGAGAACTCTGACCGAATTTACTGCCTAGGGACTCCCACAAGGATGTGTGTCTTCTGTGTGTGTGTTTGCTTGAACAGGCGAACGCAATGTGCCAGCGGTGTTCGTGCTGAACGTCGGCCAAGTAGAAGCAACTCTGGCCGGCAGCCTCTGGCCGTGGTATCTGTTTTTTCAAGTGTCGCGACGTTCGGCTGAAGGTGCGTTGCGTCGCATCTACGGATCCATGCGACCATGCCGTGTGACCGTGACGGTCGAACTATCCGACATATATGGTAGCCGAAACTATCCGTTGAACTCTGCGCAGCCGAGGGAGCGACACGTATCTTTAATGTTCGTCGACTCCATCGCCGAGAGCGGGCGTCCGCATGCTCATGTAGAGTATTTCGTTACCGCGCGACAAACTAACCTTATGGGCAACCTGATTACAGCAACACTGTCCCGAGCGATCTCAATGCGACGCCACAAGCGTTAGCGGTAACGTTCGCCCTACACTAGCTTCCACTAGGCTGAGCAACTGTCGTCGAACTGTCGAGTGTAGTCGGCGATCAACTACGAGATCGCAGGCGGCCATCGCTCGCTTCTCTCCAAGGTCGGGCTCTATGCGTGGCATCGTGATAAAGGTTTCATGGAACGTCCTTGTGCTGATGTCCTGGTCTGCCAGCTCGGTGGAATGCAGCGCCGAGTCACCTTCTACGACCAGCTGAGCAATATGCGATGGAGCGTGTGCTCTGATGCCGAAGATAGCCTCGCACGCTAAATCCGAACGTATCTGAGTCTTCATCAGAAAGCTGGCACATCAACGCCGTAGGCCCTGATCTGGACAAGACGCCAGTCTGTCCTCCACACGCCAGAAACCTTAGTTGTTGGCGCTTTCCGGTTTTATATATATATATATATATATATAT
>MNPL01012860.1:9703-27058 GCA_002081605.1 Tropilaelaps mercedesae
ATTAAAAAAAATAAAATATAGATCCGCGGAGGCCACCTGTTTGAAAGTTAGCTGCCCGATGTGGGTTCAGTTAACTCGCGTACCCAAGCCAAGGATCAGTACGTCCTAACAAATCTCTTCCCGGTCGCTTAGGCCGCTTCAACAATCTACACAGCCCACAGAGGACGGAACTCGTTTGTTTTCGTCACCCGTGACAGGTCGAAAATCGACTCCATCATAAGGTTCACTACCTATAGCATGACAGGCGTTATGTGCAGTTTCATAATGCCCTGATTTTATGAGCCTTTTGTATTCTTGTTGCTTTTTTCGTCCGAGCCAGTCCAAACTGTATGGTATGCCTTTGCTGTGATAGGCCGACCATCTCAAGCATCCCCTTCACCGATAGGCTAGAACAAACAAACAGACAAACTAACGAAGAGAACGTGACAGGCGTTCACACACGGAGCTTCCCCCTTAGCCTCCGAGATGCCCATGGGTGTCGTAAGGGTAAATACGGATTTTCGGATATGGACGTGTAGCGTTTTGGAGGGCACAGGTTCTTCTGCTGAGATCGACACTGTCATAGGATGGAGCTCATGGTCAGATTTTTCCAGTTCCTATCGCTTCTAGCAATTTGTCGGTATCGCTCAAGGATAGCCTGCCATGGGGGCTAGTCATAAGTTGGGTCATATAGAGTTCATCCTTTGTTTGTTTAAACAAGACGTAATGTCGCATTGAAAGCTGAGTTTGCGCTTTTTCGTTAGTTATCGACACTCAATTGAGTCGAAGATTTACAATTTGTTGGAGAGTCAATTTCAGAAAGTTCTTAAGACAGATCTATTTTCTCTCGTAAGAAGATATACTTGAATCGATTACCCTTCATGTTTGCCCTAAGGTAGTAAAACAAACGTAGCGTGCAATATTTCTTTCCAAAACGATCATTGCTTGCTACCGCCCAGTATATCTAAATTGAGGCGTTGTAGAAATGAGTAATAGAAACCCATGGAGACTATTTTCCTTGTGTGTTTGACTATTATTACTATTGCTTAGATATAGATGAAACAACGGGTCCAGTAGTAAAAGTTTCGTACGAGGACTGAATGCGAACTAACGAAATACTGTGTTATTATAGATTCGACTGGATGACGATGATATGACGTTGTCCTTTGCGCGTAGAGGGAGATCGTTTGTAGCAATGGCTAATGGTGAAAAGGCGGCCAGAGGAGATTTCAACACAACGCTGCGAGGTACATTTTATGTGACTTAATCAGTAATAATAATAATAATAATAATAATAATAATAATAATAATAATAATAATAATAATAATAATATTATTATTTAATAAGAATTTACCTTGATTATTACTTTACGAAAATATTATTATTAGCATTAATTAAAATTATTATGCGGGTGTCGTCGTACTTCGATTTATAATAGCCCAGCTCACCGCCTCTCAGACGCACTAAGGCCATCTTTTACCATTACGTTGCGCGATTGAGCAGCCTCATTTTTTTGGGTCATTTTTTATTTACCACGATACGAATAACGCATCCTAATTTGGATCTTCCTAGCACGCCTTCATGCCCTTTAAGCCTTATATTTTTCCTCGCTTCGATAAATCTTAACGGTCACGTTTTCGCTTTTTTCCTATCGACAATACTATTCATAAAAAATAAAATGTTCATCTAGAACACACAGATGAGAGAAAAGCGTCCCAAAGGCTTGTCTGTGGGTCGTTCATATTAGCTTGCAGTGACCGTTCAGTTCCGCAAGAAGCCCCTCAGCTTGATCCAAAGCAGCTTGATCGACACGCGTGTCCCTGCGGACCGAGACGTTGGAAGCCAACGAAAAGTCGACGGTCAGCCGAGCTCATGTTCTATCATCGCTACAGAAGGCGACATGCCGTGTCTGCCATGCACGAACAGCCATGTTCTTCGATTCTGACCGCACTTTATAGTTCGCCTTTGACTAGACGAAAAGAATGACTTAATTGAGCTGCCACCATCGACCGAAGAAATCCTGTTGGTCAGATCAGACAGAGATGTCTCTAGGCCAAATAGGATCGTTGCTTGATCGTACCGATCTTCTAGCTTTCTAAAGTTAATAATATTTTGTTAGCTGTGGATGTTTCTAATGTTGTCGGGGGTACTCTTGAACTTTCGGGCTTAGTGACCTGGTGTATTGCGACATGACGAGGCACGTATGTGCAGGTGAAGCCCGGCCGTTTGTACGTAGGTGTCTCGCTTACGAAGCAATGCAGAAGCGACGCCATTGACGTCAAATGTTCGCGGATAGATCTACCGCTTTTGGGGTATGTCTACCCAGCTGGGTAGGTACTGCTTTAGTCCACCAGTAGTAGATTCCATTAACCGCCGCCCTAGATGCCGTACCAAAGTGGAGGATCTTTTAGCTGTTCAATTGGAAGTTGAAACACATTTGGTGAATGGTCGCAGATCCGTTGTGGAAATTAAAAACGTTAGGCAGTTCGTTTGGATGTTTCTCGTGGTTGATTAGCGTTCGAACGGATGCTCGAGAGGACGCCTTCGCGAAGGTTCAATCTCAAATGCCTGAAAAGGAGTTGAAGCCATCATTTTTCCCGGGATGCGATGCAAAACGACGTAATGGTTCACTGCTGCAGTTATTAGTAAAAACACTTGAGCATACGGAACATGTACCAGCAAAGATTGAGAGCTTTTCATGGTCGGACCGTCTCAGAGAATCTACAATTTGGCCACCCTACAATTCCATTTTGTTTACTCGATGATAACTCCGTTCTGGCTAACACATTTTAATTCGTTATCCAGCAGCGTTTCACTTCCATTGAAAAGATGGTCATAGCGTTCCGTAATGGAGGAAATTCAAATGAAATCCAAATGAAGGCGAATGGCGACTAAGACTGCTGGAAGTGAATTCCATGAAATCAAATTTGACTGGAGTGATCGGTCATCGATTGTTTCTAATGCGAAATGTGTTTTTCCTGCATGATTTTTGTATCGACACGTGTAGCGAAGCGTATACGAGGGTACGCCTAGAACAACGTTAGGTACAGGGAAAGACAACAAAAGTCGTGTATCTGGTCGATGTCCTCATGTCAAGTTGCCGACGGAAGGGCAGATACCTTGCTCCGCACTCAACGAAAGCCAAACGCAGACACAGGGGGGCTCTGGAGGCCGAATGGCGTAGGCCCATCCTCAGTACCAAGTTCGCGATAATATTTGTGGGGAGGCACACGTCATATTGTTCTCGGATATCCATTATCCGAGAGAGGCGACTAGAGAGTCAAGGCGAGGTGACGCTTCCGACCGGAGATCGATTGTGTCAGTGGTGACACTGGACAACGTAAGAACGCAAAGAACGCCTCGGAGAGGCCCTCACCCGCAACTCTATCAGTTCAAGGCCCGGGGGACGGAACAAATGACCGAAGTCTATACGGATCCACGGCACATTCGAAATTGAACATTTGATTGCGCCCTTCAGATACGGCATAAGTCAAGATTATGGCTTTTATTTACGGCTTTTGCATTGACTAACACAGCAATGCATCAAAGACTGCCACTAGCAGAACGTTGCCGGCACATAGCCTTTAAACTAAGAACGCGGAGTCTGAGCTTCGAACCCGAACGATACAAGCCCGGTGACGGACGCTCCATCTAGATGAAACATTTCGTTACCACCGATATTAACACGGCCGTAGTACGTAATAGTACTACAGTGACAAACAAGCCAGACACGTCGGCTGGCAATGTCGAGTGGCGATGTTCTAACCTTCCCGCTGTTTCGTCCCCCATAACAGATGTATAGGACAATAGCATAAATCTGTCTGCCAAATTCGCCTCGATCACACCGTGTCTCATGCATTTTAGAAGGCTTCTACTGTGACATCATATCGGGGGAACGATTCTTCGAGACGACGTGTACCGGCGATAAATACCGCGTATACGACAACCACTTTGTCAACATCCTCGGCGAATCTCGAGTGCATCGTTCGCGACGCTTACCCGTCATGGCGTTTCACGAAGAGGTAAGTTTCAGCTTTGAGGTGAGCTCTGTACCTACGACACATGTTGGAGCTAGTAAGTTACCAAATCAAAGTTAGATAGCTACAGGAGAACTATGCTCGTGTTGTCGACATATTTTTGAAGTAATCCGCCTTACCGAGTTGTGATTTTAGCAGATTGTGTCTGTGTTTCGGCTTGACATTACACTCTTCGTCCTTCCAGTATTTACTTAGTCTCCTTGTCAACGTTTGCGTCGTACAAGCTTCGATTTCAGAGGCACTTAGCAAAAAACCCTTGGTCAAGTACGCTGGTATACAAGGATCCCTTTCACCGAAAATGCTCGTCTAGACTGGATGTGTCCCATAGCTTGAGTACCTCACCACCCTGGCCATGATAGACACTGGTCGCCGAGTCGCGATTTAGTCGTCGATTTTTCGTCGCAAACTGCATTAAACATCGTGTAGAGAACACTATAAACTCGACCGACACTTTTGTAACATCTCTGCACTGTCCGTTTTTTCGCTTCTCCAACACTTGCAAAACGCCCAGCGTGACTCAAAACAAAGAACGTTGTATTTCCACCATACCTACCCTTTCGCTGTACAGAAAACAAAATTGTCAGCGACAGCTAAAACACTCGATTTGCCGAGATAGACAAATTTCTAACCGTCTAGACAACGTATACGAAGGTCCGTACATCGACGAGAGATACCAGACCAAACTAAGCGTCGAGCAACGCAGCATCCGTAAAAGAGAACGTCCATAAAGAGCTATCATCTTACGAAGCATACGAAGCTATCTTACGAAGATACTAAGATCAAAGTTTAGTTAGTATCTTCGCGATTTCACTTCGCGGTTCCAATAGGTTCTATTTTGTCCTTTAACGTCTACATAGAAATGAAAGCTAAATGATGGCTTCGGCATTCGATGTGACAGCCCACCGGTCCGACACATTACGAAGTTCGCAAAGGACCAAATAAAAGGCTACCACGACATTAGATGACTTTTCTCGATGTTATGCGAATTGAAAACGGAGAATATCCTTCCCAGACGTTCCATCTACCATCTGACGTCGGCCATAACGGCTGCGTCCTTGCGTGTCCGAAGAGTCCAGCGTGAAGATTTCTAGCGGGTACAAAGCAGTTGGAGTTGGCCAACAGTGAATGAGTATGGCGTCTCTCCTTCGTATGATTTCCAGCTTTCACTGGTGCTAACTGGTTAATTGATCGTTGTTCAGCTATATAGAAGTTAGTTTTTGACGAAGACGCAAAGAATCGTGGTTTTTTCCTAAGGGTGTCGTAGGAAAGTTCCGCCGTTAACGAGCTGGAGCCAATCTCATCATGTAATAGCATCTGTCGCCGAAGTCGGCAGTTCCGGAAGGAATAATGCACGGCATGGATTTTTTTCGCGAGTTTTGGCGCCAGAGCTACGAGTATTGCACTCAGACGTTCCTGGTCAATGGAATAAATAAACTGCCTTACGTTTTGTGGCAAGCGGAATTGCATCTGAGCGGACCTACGTATTTGCGAACGTGCGCTGCTCTCGTTTAGCGTGAGGCCTCATATGAAGCGCGAGCATCGTGCCCTCATAATGTAATATCTTAGTCGTACCTTCTCGCGTATCCTTTTTCTTCATCTCTTAAGGCCATGTTTCGTTAGGGAAGGAAACATTTCAATAGTTGCGTATTGCCCGAACTCACGGGTGTAGATGGAAAGTGTCTAGCACTTTCCTTGAGTTACTCGACACACCGTCGCGAAGCGATGGAGAAATAAAGTAATTGCCAAGTTTCTACAGAAAAATATCGTTAAACTAGTAGAAGGGAAGGCAGTCGCTAGTTCGCTCAATTTGCCAGACTCTCGCACGGAATAGATCTCAAGGTCTGTTGAACAAACGAGTATGGCACGAATGATTAGGCAAACTTTCATAGTAACCTAAACTTTCGTACCTAGCGCCTGGCTGTCTAGGCCTGGAATCAGTCTTTTACAGGGTGTTGTTGTTGTTGTTGTTGTTCATCTGAGTGGGACGAGACGCTGGAAGGTTGTAAAGCGATATAGACAATTGGTGGTTGTGAGTTCTGGTTATATCCGCTAGCCCGTCAGCACATCGGATGTTATATCAAACCGCCCGTTCCTGAGTAATGGGAAGATGCAAAGGTGGTTCGAGCTGATCGGTGTAGGACCGATGTGTGTCTAACATTTTTAAAATTTGTTTCTTCCTACAGAGCCGCGCAGTGTCCGAGAGCGAGAACCGATTAAACGATGAGATCAACAACATCGTTATCGTCTGAGTCCCAGCACACCAAAATGCCTCGTTGCTATGATATAGCCGCGACCTGTCATCAATTGGGCTTGCTGGCCTCACGTGCGGTCCTGGTCGACCTGATGGATGGAAGACGATTTTCTGACGCTGAGACACAAAGGAAGGAGTTGCCCTGTAGGTCGCGAAATGGCCCGTAATGGCTGAGAAATGACAGGCCTGGCGTTGTCCTGCCGTTAGGACCTGAGGAGCGTGTCGACGCGCCTAGGCCGTTCGTTTCAATCTATCGCAACTGTTGAGTTTGAAGTGCCATTCTTCCTCCTTTTGGTCCTACGACTAGACCATTGCCTCAGGCCACACGTTCTGTCGCGTACCGTTAGAAAACTTAGCGTAGACCACTGTATTATGTAAGATATATATATATATATATATATATACAGCGCCGCCGTAGAAGCGACTCGAGGGTGTCCTGATGTTGGGACGTACTTTGAGGTCAGTGGCTCTTCAGAATCTCGACAGACGTTTAGGGGAGATTTATCTCCAGCCAGATTCGACGACACGGCCTGTTGAACAAAGTGAACGGCTGCCAAAGGCGGAGGCGAATTCTACGAGGGAAACGCAGCCTGTCTCGGGCGCAGGGTACTGCGTCGAGGAGTAGTAATGTACACAAATTTACCTACAGCGACGGTCTACACTCGTGGGCCGATATTTAGCCGGACAGACATACGCGGCCGTACATTATACTAATGTGGGCTTTGTAAATTTCTTTTTGTACAGAGTACTACGAAGGGCTGTTGCCGACGGGTGGGTGGACAGGTGGGGGGCGCAGGAAGTGACGACGAGTGCGCGGTTTTTTGGTAGGTTGGAGTTCTCGGGAGTTTTATGACTGGCGAGTGCGTTCAGCTTGCCATAGTCCTCTATGGGCTGAAGTGTATATTAGCGAATTTTCGATGATTTGCGCTCGGTGTAATGGTACCGGTATTGACCAAGAAGACAGACAATGGCTCAGATACCCGCTCGGCCCTCTATATATTTGCGCGCGCTAGGCGATAAGAGTATGCACGTAGCTCGTGTTGTATATGCCTATGCAAACACCATCCCGAACGGAAAAGCCGTAAAAGTAGTAATCTTTTTTTCGTATTAAAATGCAACGGAAATATTAACGTTATTGCTGCAGTGAAGACGAGTACCACCGTGAACAGAGTTTTGGATAGGTGTTGTCTCTGTCAAAGGAACACGTGCTAGAATGGTCTTGCCCAAAGTTATCGTGCAATATGTACATACGATTCTGCAAACTTGAGGCCACAATATTTGATTGTTTTCTCTTTCTCTTTTAAAATCACAAAGATGCCAATTACCGTATATTTTTTTCATATTTATATTTGTAATAAAGATAGGTCGACACATACCTAAGAAGTTGTTATATTTGTACGGCATTAGCTAACGTTTTAGGGTTTAGATGGTTGGAGTTCAAATAAGCTTTATTAATTCTATATATATATATATATATATATATCAGTAATTTAGTTTGTGCTACGAAATTCGTTATTTGTAATTCGCCGTTTCGCTTGTAGAACGGATATCGACAGACTGACAATAATATTATTCACATGACTAATGCGACGTAGTTGTATATCCATTCACACTCATTTACGCCAAATCAGCCTATAAAACAGATCAGGCTTGGGTCAGTTGTTCATTTGAATTTTGCTGTCGTTTGCTGAAGTTTGTATGGTGACGCGTTACATAATTTTACTCGATCAATTTGCTGATATTCCCTCCAATTTGCTATTCGCGTACTATGCAATCCGCTTGCTATGGTGCCGCAATTGCTATGGTGTCAAGCCAATCGGTGCCTGAGTTTCCTTTTAGTTCAATTCAATATTCTAGCTTTACTGTTTAACCACTATGTAAATGTACATATATATATAGACGTTGACTAGCAGAGGGCAAACGTCGTAATGAGGAGTCTTATCTGATCAATATTGATCTTGGCAGCTTTACAGTTGGTTGCGACCGCTTGCGACACTGTTTCAGTGGCAAGAGAGGCAGTTTATTCATATTACTCCATGCGATAGTCAGCCACCCTGGTCCAATCATCAATGTTTCCAGAAACATTGCTCCACGACGTTAAACATTGAAGCAACCGGCTTTCCATTCGACCTTTCACGTGCGGTCGTAAATTTTTCAGCTGTATCAACATCGGCCGCCCTCATTAACTCAACCCCGTCGGCCTGCTCGGCGAATCGCCATTACATGATCGTCTGATTCGAAACCATTTCCAGCCAGTTCATTCTACCTTGGAACGCACTAGCGAAGTAGCTAAACCCAAGTAGGTGGCAGCCCCGCTTCGCCCAAGCGAGAAGCGTGTTTTGCATGCTCGAAGGTTATGCGACCTCACCCGTCTAACGGAAAGATCTAAAGAAGTTTTACTGCGCTAGCTTTGAATGTCGAAGGATATTCATGATATTCGGATCTCTCGGAAGCCACTCGTTTGTACCGTTGCACTGAATCAAACACGGAGACGTGACCGACTCGGCCGAGCTTTCAGCAGCCTGTAAATAGCGGAGGTCACGCCGCGCTCGAAGGCCGTAAATCGCATGAAACCACTGGTGCATAAATGTCCCACAATGGGTTATACGACTCCAGAGACCTGTCATCTGGCAGATTCCTGCTGGATCCCTGTACTGGGTGAAAACGAAGATCTATTGTGTAATATTCTTGGAAGTGGTTTGGAAAAATGACGTTTTACCAGCTAAGGCGATTACATCATGGAATATCGTCCACGTGCTTTTCAGCAAAGTTAATCTGTCGTTTCGTTTGTTGAGAGACTCATATCGAATTTGTAATAGCCATGCGCCTTCTATGATCTAAGACCTCTTGGTGCATACTTATCAATTTTCTGCACGTTATTTAGAGGCCACTTTCATGTCAGAGCATTGTCACGATTGTCTAGAGTGGCGTGAGTCCTTTGTCTTGCGCTGTGTGTCACGCACCGCCGAATGACGAGACGGTCTGACAAGGAGAATTGGCTCAAAACTGGAAAGCTTTTATGGGGGGGACTCATCCTTAGTACATTCTAGTACGTCCTTAGTACTTACTATGATAAGGCCCAGTGAGTCTAATCAGTAAACTGCTTTGTTATTGACAGCTTTGCTCTTGGGGTATACCAGTTGTATGTAGCAGTCGATTAGGCGCAACGTAAGGAACATACGACGCGCCATTGTATATACACACACACACACACACACACACTCTTATCACTACTATACGAAAGAAATGAACATCGGGGGTGTTTAACAATTCGTCGTGGTTCAGAATAGTGATGGCAAAACAGAGTATCGTATGTAAATCTCTTCTTGCGTTTTTCTCAATCAACACCTCTAGATCGGTCCGCTTCCAAAGCTATTTGAGCTTTACCAAGAGCACCCTTCATCTGCTTAAACATTTTACGCACCGGAATATCAAAATCATGTTCCCTCTCTGCAAGATTGGAACAATATGGCCTTCATTCTCTGACAATATGGCCTAACATTCTCATAAACGTCACAGCGTACTAGATGGCCGTTTACTCAATCTGATTCTATAACATACCCACACAATGAAATTTCACATGAGTGAACATTATTGCCAGATGAGAGCGTTGTTACGATGTTGGAACGATCACATCAAGTTCTCGACAAAATCTTCTAGCAAAGCCACGTCTGGCGCAGATTCTGTCTAGTTCCGATGAAACTTCTTTTAGATGTGTTCGGTGCTCTGAGGCAATGTCAGGCCTATGGGGGCTAAGACAGACGAAACGCGATATGTCTGCCTCGGGCGCTGTTTTTATGTCCCTCTAATGATAAATTTTCTCCCGGCGCCTGAACGGCTGCGCCTTGGCTACTCATTGACGCTGCGGGCACAAAATCCATCGGGTTTGAATGGACATTTCTCAGATGTTTTTACTAGCGTCCCGTCGGTTAGTCTAGGGGCTGTTTTTTCGCTGTGGGCGTAGCTCGGCCTACACCAGTCGGGGAGAGTCTATAAGGCCTAGCGGCCATCGCGTCCTGGCTTCAATAAACGGTGAGTTAATCCTCGCAGCACAGCAGGAACGTCAACACCGACTAGGCAGGTTGGACGAACCGCAGCGGCCCAACGAGATCATGACAAGTTTGTGGGCCTTGTTGTGTAAGCAGCAACGCTATTTCCTTAGTTTGGCTTCATCGAAGCACAGCGTCAGTACCGTTGACTTCTTAGTGCAGGCAGGAGCAAGCAAAAAAGTTGCTCTGAAACTAAGTCAGTCGCCACTCGCCTCCAGTTTGTCGTATCCGGCCTACCGTTACCCTTGCCAGTGATCGGATTAAAGATCGATGGCTGGTCGGGGCCCCATCTGCCAGCCATAAGCCGACGTCATCGTTCTAGGCCGTGTCGAACCCTTCGTGCTCCATAACTGTGGCGTGCCGGCCCATCAGGTCTACTTTACTACGTCTGCTCATAGCCGGACGTGCCAGCGCCGTCATTCCGGACGTCGATGGTGTGGTTCGCCAGATCTGGCCGACAGGTCAGATGCAGAAGGTCCTCATGGTGAGGTTACATCAATCGTCTGTTCTGCACCCCGCCAAGAAGGTTCGGCGAAGTGCCAGCTACCCCATTACTCTGGTTCGTTGTGAGTGGCCTTAGCCGACACCGTTTGCAAGTGGGTGGCTGGGCGGGGGTTTCGTCCGGTGCATGCGACCTCTTCCTCGGGCCGAGGTCTCAGTCGGGGCAGATGGACTAGCAACAATCAAGGCGATGAACCTGTCGGCGCTCGACATGCGCCGTAGCCAAACCGTCAGCAAACGCCCATCGGCAAGGACCCTCTCAAGTAATCCTCGGAGGATTTACCTTCCTCTGTTTTCCCTCGCCACGTCCGTGTGCCGCTGTGCGTGTTTCTATGTGAGAGAGGTCGTGGTAAGGGGTTATGTACGGTGCTTCCTGAGAGCGTGTTCCAGCGTTTGTGTGTGTGTGTGTGTGTGTGTGTGTGTGTGTTTGTATCTGTGTTTGTGTCTAGGTTTGTGTCTGTGTGCGTGTTTGTATCTGTGTTTGTATCTGTGTTTGTGTCTAGGTTTGTGTGTGTGTGTGTGTTTGTTTGTGTGTGTACAAGGCGTGCATCAGCCGTTGAAGGGGGCACGGTGACACTTCCGGGTGTGTGTTTTTGTCGTGTTCGATGAAACTTGACGCATGCGCCTTCCCCGAACCAAAATATTGGGTTCGGTCGCTCCATCTCTCCGTTATTGTTCTTCTTCTGTCGTTCGTTATCATCTCATCCTAGTTTGGCCCCCTTCCTCCTTTCGTCTTAATTCTACTCCTCGTTCTCTCACTTTCTAACTTCGTGGCATCCAGTTCCCCCCAACTGCCGGCCTTCATGCGTCACCTAGCGGGCCCCCACGGGTCCTGCCATTCAACCAG
This sequence comes from Tropilaelaps mercedesae, assembly GCA_002081605.1. Lineage (NCBI taxonomy): Eukaryota > Metazoa > Arthropoda > Arachnida > Mesostigmata > Laelapidae > Tropilaelaps > Tropilaelaps mercedesae. Next base: position 21,369 of record MNPL01012860.1, read on the forward strand.
GCCACCCGCTCAGGGGCCTGAGATCTGTGAGCTTGCGCTAAGGCCGCCGCAACCGACTCTCTCCCAATAGGCGCACTCGCGGCCAACACCAGGATCGGACCGCCACCCAGCTGGCCTGGCAGCTTCCCGCCGAACCGAGAGGGAGAGAAAGAGCCGCGACGATCAGACAGTTCGGGGCAAAGCTCTCCCGCAAAGACGCTCCCCCAGACCCGCGCGCGGATTTCGTCTGATCTCTGACGACGTCTCGGAGGTAGTACAAAGACTCGCGTGGACGCGAAGCCGAGCCGAACGAAGCAACGGAAACAGAAGTGGACAAAGAGAGAACGATTGGCCGTTGCTGTTGCCGCCAACGGGGCCGGGCTGCGTCGACAGCCGCTGTCGTCGTCGTCGGGGACCATATCCATAGGCCTCTCGGGACTTTGCTGTTCACCGGCGGTCGCTTTGCAGTCCGAGATCTAGCGGACAAAGTTGGGCCGAGTTGCGACTTCCTCGGCGTTGTGACAACGGCCAGGAGTATCCTGTACGTGCCAGCGCCGTTCTTCACCCGCCGACCGCAACCACGGCTGAAGCCACCCCGTGTCCGTTTCCCTCTCTAGTTTTTCCTCGTCGTTATCACCGCTTTACGTGCGCGACCCGTCGCTCCTGTGAGTGTGTGTGTATTAGTAGTGTACCCGCGTCCTGGAAGGAAAGTACCCAGCCGGCCACTGGAGCGCGACCGCCTCGCAGGCCTGTTTGTGTCGCATCGAACCGAGCATCGAGCGTGTCTCGCCCAGTCGGCCTGAAATCGCTGTCGAGTCCTGTAAAGGATACTAAGTGGGCCCGCCACAAGTGGATTCGTTCTGGCCTACCGCCCTGGGGCAAAAGAGGCCGCGGCGATTGTTCGACGTCGAGCAGGTCCAGCCGTTGCCATTGAACGCGGACCAAGAGGAGCCCAGCTAGTAGACAAATTAACGCGAGCGAAAAACGTCGGCCAACATGAGCAGCGAGCAGGTGAGTATTCTCCTTCGGATGAAGTCCACACTTATTCACTCTCGCCACTCGCCACATCACGTGACCTTAAGAAAGGGTAAAGGCGTTAAGACAGTTTTCCGAACGAAGCCAATCCAGGAAACTTGGCAAAGAGGTCCTGTAGGCCAAGTACTCTGGCCGCAATCGCATCGACGAGGCCGATTAGGCCGAGAAAACGATGTTGAACCTACTTAATCCACAGGTGGGGGATGTTGTTGATCGGCTGACGGTTGCCCAACGGGGATGGATGACGCGGAATGCCTACGCAAAGCGATGACGCCTGCGTGACATCCCATTGTTGACGCTCCATGAAACGCTACCACGAAGGTTGGCTAGTATTTGTCCCTCGCACTTGTTCCCATGATGAGGAGACTTCTCGAAACGACGGCTCAATGGACGGCCTGACCTGTCGAGGCGAACTGCATTAATTAGCCTAGTCGGGCGCTATTTAGCGAAACCAGGTAAACTGGCCGTCCGGCGGTCGGTTTGGAAAGCGACGGTCAAACAAGCGGGCCCAGACCGAACGCGACAAAACGGACCGAATGCAGCTCTGAAAAAAAACTACTTCCCGCCAGCTGAACGGGCCTGGCCCTCTTGTGAGCGTACTGATCTGTATCGGGTTGAAATAAAGCCCCCCATCTACTCGTGTATCCCCACAAACGCAGAGATTGGCCCTCCTGAAAATATGCGCCGGACCAATGCTAGTGGTGGCTTGCAAATAAAAGACACGCAGACTTCACCAGGCGAAGGGCGAGGGCCGACTTGTTCGTACTGTTTCTTCCTGATGCACTCGAAAACGACAACGAAACTTATTTGGAGACTCCTGATCAGAAGGGCGACAAGCCGAAAGCTTGTTCAGGCGTTACATTCGACTGGCACGATACGTCTGTCACGATACGTCTGTCACGATACGTCTGTCACGTTGGCAAATAGGCCAATTATGAATTCTGTCGACAGTGGCGCATTGCTCATGCGAACCTGTCCGATCCGTTAGGTTCATTTGCGCGTCTAATGGGCTCGAAGGAGAACATTGGTCGGCTAGAATTGCTACTCTGGGACTCTCTCTTCGTTACAGTTGTTTGGCGTTAGTATCTACCCTGTTTTCGGCGAGGTATTCGGTTCATCTCGGCCTGGAGTGTAACTAGGCCCCGGTAATTAGGCCCAGACAGACCTCGGTCGAGCTTGATCCGTCCAACATATCGGAAATGCCCGTCCCGAGAAGGAACCCTTCAGGCTACGTCAAGACCCATCGGGTAACTTTTGCTTTTGTGGCGGCCACAGTAATTCGGTGTGGCAAACGCGCAATAGATGCGAGTAACGCGGTTGTATCGATCTTGTACTTCGGTGCTCGAAGTAACGCAAACCGAACTCCGACCGTGGCGCAGGGGTGGCGGTGGCTTGACTTTGGATTTTATATGCAGGAAACAGTAAACTTGTTCGGGTGTATTTTGATGCCCTTTGTCTAGTCAATTCCCCTGCCGCTTCGTATCTTCTGCGGCGTACGGTCTCTCAGTTGGAGGAGGTCGCTGCGATACGCCGTTCTAGCCAGTTTTCCGCCGGGACTTTATTCCTAGTTGGTCCTAGATAAAGTAGGACATGAAACGTAGATCTCCTCCGGCCAGAACATGACGGCTCGGCTGTGTCATAAAACGCCAGCTCTTCTATTGACCCTGCATGAGAACATGTTCTAGTGGTGACGGGGGACAAAATTGTATGTGGCGGGACAGATGTCCCCCGGGAACTTCCTGTTGGTTTAACGTGTTTAATACGTGTACGGTATATGGAACGTGCGTGCATGTTCAGATGACGCGTGACGCGTCTGAGGGCTTTTGAAGGGTCTGCTTAGTTGAATCTATCTAATTGCAGAAGTTACGAATGGAACGTTCACACTTTATGGAGCATTTTTCTCTAATAGAACAATGACTCTGGAAAGTTGAGCCTGCCGCTTGTTTTTCGTATGGGGAACTTCATTAATATGTTCTCTAGGTTTATGTTGTAATAATGGCGATATTTGTTGTTTTCCATTCGAAGCGTTATGAAGTACCACCGAATGTATTCCAGACGTATCGCGATCGCACTTTAGGGAGTAAAGTTAGGCGTGCGTCGCCGTTCGTCCGGTTCGAGAGGCTTTTTTCCTGAACTCGTGCTATCGACAAAAAAGGACGCATCAAGACTCAACATGAGGGATCATCAGTTAGTCCTTAAATCTATGAAAAACATAATAACGTGTGGAGATTGATATGAAATTGTTAAAAAAAAAACCTTGTGAGCATTGTGTTTTGGAATGAAAATTTCAACATGAATGCATTCGTATCGATGCTACACTCGTTTCAGAATATAACTCGTACTATAAACACTTAATGGTATAACAATGGTATAACATGGTCACGAGTGTGATGATATTTAATCGACCTGACGTGTACATGAAATCAAGTTTGACGACTTGCTGAACTTAAGCATATCAATAAGCGGAAGAAAACAGATCAGACGAGATTTGCGTGGTAGCTGCGAGTGACCTGTAATCAAGCCAATTCTTATGTCTTGTACACTAAAAGATGTTCAACAAAAGTTATTATTGAGTGAGTGCCCGTGTGGCTGTGTTAGCCTGCTGAACTGTGACACTGAGCAAAAAAGGAGTAGGACTGAGTAGGCTAGAGTACAAGGAAAAAATAACACAGAATTTTCTCATTTTTCTTTTATAGCAAAACGCATACAAAACACGGACTTGTACTATTCAACTTCACTATTAGTGAAAACTCGCAATCGATTTCCGAGAAACGCTTTCGCTCGATTGGTCGCAATAAGCTTGGAAAATATATTACGCCGAAAATGCTCCAAATGGGTTCGTCAGTTTTCTCGCCGTTAATCGACTATCCTTAACGCTAGCTTCGGGACTTGCAGAAATCCCACCAGCGGAACTTGGCATTGCTTTCTGGGCATAAAAATTCTGAACGAATTTCGGCAGGTTTCGATGAACGAATGACCGGCATTTTGACTTCCGTTTTCGCGTATTGGATGACAACGCCTCGCCAGATTTGTTACTCAAAATGCAATTAAAAATTCAAGAAATTAAGCATCATTTAGCATCAGTGACGTGCAGACATTTCAGGGAATGTAAAAGCTCACTTGTGTGAGCGAAACTTCCCCAAGACGCCGCTGACGCTTTATGCGTCCGTGTACTAAAAGTTGCTTAGGCCCAGTTTCGAAATAGCAAAGCCGAATTCACTGACTGCCGTTGCCGGTCCAACGGCAAAGGTCGAGCGTCCCGTCACTAAAAGCATTCATAGTAAACAGAGCCATAATGCTTTTCTTGGCATGCGCCACTGCTTGCGGTCGTTTTTGGCACCGCTTTGCCATGGTGGACCAAACATATCGAATTTTGTTCGATTTTGTACCCACTTAGCATACAAAACCGACCCTGAACCTGTGGCAGCTGAAGGTGCCATCTGGGGATGCGGAACAATGGAGATGATTGTCAAAGACGGCGTCGACCTTGAACGAAATAAAAAAGATAGACAAAAATACTATGAGAATTGGTTGCCGCTATTTTACTGTTTGCATTGTCTGTTAGTATTGGGGAAGATAGAACCTTTGTCGGAAGATATCGGCACGCAGTCAAAGCGGTTATATCATGCAGGGACGGGGTGGAAAAAAACCTTATTGCTTGGATGTTGTATTGTTTCATGGATACAGATTTTGTTTAGCCGTGCTAGAAAACACTTTCATAGCCGGCGTACGCTCCCAGTTTGTGACGGGTTCGTAATCGGATGGCAAGCACTATCCATCATGCTGGCCTGGTTACTGGGCCGCGTTTCTCTACTTGGGAAGATTTTGGAAAAATGTTATTTGTAGCGCTGGTACTTCGTAGTGATACATGCGGGGGCATACAATCCGTAATGATACCGGGATCCCCGTCAACATTCGCTAGGTTTAAAGACCCGTTAACATCACTTTAGATCAGAAAGGAAAAATACGCCTCCTTCAAGTTGTTCAAGTAGACATCCGGTAGGTCTAAGCGCCCAAAAAATATGTCGTTCCGTTTCCTATACCGGTCGAACTGCTTTCCTACCGTAGTCCATGGGCTTTTCTTGACTATTACATCGCGAAGACCCGTCGAGAGTGTTATCAACCATTGAACATTCGCTGGGTGTAATCACAAACAGCGTTTGAACGCTAACCCACGGGATAAATCTGTGACTGGCAGGTTATCGGGTGACGCTGTTGTGTACACTAAACACTCTATTGTGTCGATTTAAAATTATTGATTTTCAACGAGCCGTGCTCTATCTACTCCTTCTTCCTCCACAATACGAGCCATCCAAAGACAAATGTTTTTCGTGGCAGTGAGACGCATCGACCCACCCGGAATTGTTGATTGTATTTATACAGGCTTACGTCATCGGCAGTTTCAGTCTATTTGGCCGTGGTCACGCCACAGCAGAAAAGCGGTGCCCCCCAATTGCGTGGGCGTTCAACCATTGCGCGCCATCGAGGAGGTCCGTTTAAGCGGAAACGCCAAAGCAACGTTTTCATCGGTTTGGCGCCATTTTTGGCGTGCATCTGTGACCAAGCACGGACGTTATTCCTGAAAACGGCATTGAGGTCGGCGAAGAGGATGCAGGCATGGCGATGAATTTTCAGTTATAGCTTCCTCTAGCAGGCGACCGACTGGGTCTTACGCC